>JANTPZ010137177.1:0-12825 GCA_025593235.1 Vachellia pachyceras
GCAACGTTGGTCGGATTGGCGCTCAAGCTTTTTCCGGAGAAGAGTCTTTTAAGCTTGGAGTACTTGCCAAAAGCTGCGGGGGAGATGGATGTGTTGGTGAATCTATGAGAAGTAGGGAAGCCGACTATCTTGTTGTTCCTCTTGACCTGGCCCATGCAGCCGATCCTAGGAGACAAAGGGTCATCGGAGGCAGACGCCGGCGGGTCCCTCCACCTCGGGAGGCTCACACCTTTGATGGACGGCCTTGAACAGAGCATCGGCAGGAATGTAGTTCTTTCCTGGATATGCAACTTCTGATGCTGAAACCGCTGGTGAATGTGGCGATGGTTTTCATAGCTCATGTTTTTCGCAGTTGACCCAATTTCAGTTATGGAACGGAGAAAGCTCAGAGAGAGTGAGAGAAGAGTGAGACGCGAAACGGAAAATGGGATTGGAGTTTGTTTGAGAGTTGGGTTGATTGTGGAAACCGATGCGTACTTACTGCGATCCTTTACTTGATCCCGGAAAGGGTGAGGACAGAAGACAGGAAAAAGGTCCGCATGATTAATTAAATGTAATTATAATTATGATATTTTCTCATTATGCATATAATTAATATCCATTCTATTAATATACCTACAATTCAGAATGGATGGGCAGTAATAATAGTGTACTATAATTATCTTTAGCAATCTAGAGCAAACATTATCAGACGAAAAAAAAACATAGTTGAATAAAGATATAGGAATATTTATATTGCCCGGGGTGGAGACCGTTGTCCTTGTGATTAAATTGATGGTCAATACAGAAGTTTAATGGAAGGAGAACTAATGAGACAAGCTTGTGTGTGTTTTGAGATCTAGATCTCAAGCAAGATGATTATGGAAAAACACGCGCTCTTGGGTTTAAAAAAACCATAGGCTGGCCAGGCCGACACCTTGTCTCCAATTAATCTTTGGTTGACCCAAGAACCTTTTCTGTAAGTACCTTACAGAGCGCGGAAAAAACACATAAGATGGGATGATTTAGTTCATTAATTTCATTTAATATTTGCCCCAAAGGATGTGAGTGGACATTTTGGTTGATGATGAGGTCAAAGGGTCAAAAGAGAAGATTCATAATGAAGAAGGGCAGCATAAATTAGAGGGGGGAAGCCACGTTCACCCGGAAGCCAATAATCCGGCAATGTTATTATTATTACGATAACTCAGTGGTTTCTCAAGCAAACTGCTATCATGATTCTTCAAGTTTGATCACTCAACTGTGCTTGTCCGTTTATGGACCTATCTATTATCTCTACCCCCCATTCCTTCTTTTCTTCCTTTCTTTTTACATTTTCTGTAACCCATGCTGGCATCACCCTTACGCCATTTACAGTCTCACAGCGTAACCCAAGGAGATCATGTTTGTTTGGGTGTAAAAAGTTCTCATGTTTTAATCTCAAGTCACAGCTTTGGTTAAAAATCCAAATTACATCGCTTAATACAACTAGATATCTCTTTCCCCGGAGCAGGTAGAATAGATAGTAAAAGCATAGAGCGAATGGATTAAAACTGGTAAAAATAAAGATATCGTATGTTAAATATATTCACGCAGGCATTGTAGTTTATACTATTCACAATTTTCCAACGCAAGGTAGGAGAACTGAATGAACTGGTGAAAATATCCGGCCAAAACAAAAGGTGGTGAAAGTTAAAGTGTGAAACTCACGTATGCATATGTTCATGCGTACTGACTAAGCAGACCCGCGGCGGCCGACACGCCACGACGGTCTTCACGTGAGAGGCACGTGATTGAATTGTTCTTTAGTCTTCTTCTTGTTCTTTTTTCACCTAAAGCAGCGGCCGGTTTCCTGAGCTAAACTGTCTTTTAGAAATACCAACAGCACCAGCACCAGACTAATATAGAAACCATTGGATCATCTAATTAAATGTAAAGAGGGTGACAATAAATGTTTTTCACACCCAAGGAAGGGATCGAAACCCTCTAACTTGATTAGGTTAGGTGATCAGTTATGGAAATGAGTTGAGAATCCGTTTTTCTTTTGGGGGAGTGGGGGACTTGTTATAAAATATTTTCTATGTTAATAAGAAATAATAACTTTGCTGTCACTAACTAAAATGGACTATGAGTCATAGACATGATGAAATACTTTGGTGATTGATATAAAAAGGTTAATACAATCTTTTGTATCTTGAGTTTACCTTCATTTTAGTTTTGTTCCCTCAAGTTTAAAATTAGTATTATAGTTAATATAATTTTTAACCCATCAAGTTTATATGAATCCTGATTTCAATCACTCAAATTGTATACGTATGGTTTTGATCCTTATAATTTTATAAGGACTTTGTGTATAGGAATAAAAAATAGAAGTTGCTAAAAGTATGGATTAAAATCAAAATCGATTTGGTTCCTATACTTTTAATAGTTTTTTATTTTAGTCCTTATACTTTTAATGGAATTTGGTTTTGGTTTTAACGCCGTTAAACATCCTTATAAAACTATATGGACAAAAAAGATATATTTGAAATTTAAAGGGTGAAAACCAAAATTGATGTAAAATTGAAGACAAAAAAAATATTAACCCAGGTTATTATTTATAACAAATGTTTGCTAATTTTACTGAAGTGCTCTTTTTAAACATATGTATTATAATCAACTCTTCACAAATGGCCTTTATTATGCACAATTAATATAATTACTTGAAGAAGAAATGATGAATTTGAAAGGTAAGGTGGATTGAGCTTTGTGTTTCCCAAATATTTGCCTAACTGAAACGGAGGAGCCAGTATTACACATCTCAATCAATAGTAAACACGTTTTTAATTTTTTAAAACAAAAAAACTTTGAATGTTAATAGAGTATTACTGTAATTTGAGCAAAACGAAGTTGAACACAACAGGGAGAGACTACAAAGCAGACCTTAATTGAAAGCATTGAATTCGAGTCTTAGAAAGAAGTGGTATACAATTATCTATATCATCTAATGGAGTATATCACCACCGATGTGTAACAATATAGAGTATTCTAATTAGAGACCGACAGTGAAACATGTTGGTTCCCTCCTTTCCAGGCGAGTGTTCGAATTGATGTAGATGGATCAGTAAGGTCAGATGGTCATGCTGTATGAGGATGAGTCATTAGGGACTACATGGGAGCATGACAAATGGGATTCAACAAACCAATTGGTTTGTGTTCAATTATAGAAGCGGAATTGACTACTATTTCGACAAGGTTGAAGATTGGTGAACAACGTGGCTGTCATGATTTAATTATATTTACAGATTCCTTGGATGTTTTTAACCTCTTCACGAGGGATTGTGCTCTTGATCGCCCGCTGAGAGCAATAGTAGCCAAGACAAGGGAGCTTCTATTTAGCGATTGAGAGGTAGAGTTGCATCATACAAGTTGTAGTATAATTTGGTGCGCTTACACCCCGGCCAAGGAAGGGTATAGCGATAATCAGGAAGTGATATTACTGTATGAGGTGCCAGATGGGTGCACAGAATTATATATTGAGGACCGGCAGGATCTCATATCATTGGGTTCATGCTCTTTCATGTATCTGATAACTAGGAAGTTCTCCTTGTTTTTCTCTTAACTTTCTCAAGCCTTGACTTGCCATGCATTACCAAAAAAAAAAAAGCGGAAAGCAGGGCCTCCCCACTTTTCAACAACTTATTAATTATCTGGATATCTTTGCTCATCATTCCCTCCTTCTTCCCCTATAAATATGGGGCTTCCTCTAATCATAGTAGTCTAACTTTAAAAAGAAGCAAAAGAATTTCGATTCTGGAATCAACTTTTCTCCTACAGCCACATGCACTTGGTCATAATTCTAAAATTATAATTTGGCTCCTGGAACCATCTATTTGAAGGTATAGGGTTAGGAAGACCTAAACTTTACGGGATTATATCCCCAAAGAAGGGAAAACAACAGAACAGAGGACTTCCTGTGGCAGATTTATATACAGGAGGGCATGTCCAAGGGAAAGTGCCCATAAAGATGAACAACAATAATTGATGATGTACAATAAACAAGGTAAAATGGGCATAGATCTGGTTACTGAGCCACCTAAAAACATAGCTATCACGAAACATTGTCTTCAAACAAGAGGACATCACTTTCTGTGACCTATCTATATCTCTAAGTTGAACGTACTTGAGATTATTTAGCTGTGGTCTAAAGATATCTCCTCCATCGCGTGAGATTAAGAATAGACTTGCCTGAGAGACTTCATATCATAGCCTTGCTTTGCATTGACGAGTCAAATATTCAATTGGCCCAGATCGTGAAACTGAGACTTTATGCGAGCATGAATACAATTTACGTGGTTCAACAAATTGGACTGGGAGGCAGCATTAGTATGATTCTTGCATTATTAAACGAATAAGACTTATCAGAAGAATACAAAAGCGAATAGACAAGGAAGTGATGCCATCCACCGTTGTCAACAAAGCAGAAGATATTATCTTGATATGATATGCACGATTTAACGTAGCTATCTCAATCAAGCGCTTCTTGAGTTTGAATGTGGGGAAGAAACAACTCTTTAACATATCTATTTCCAAATAATTATATGCACTTCCCTTCCACGCATTGGTTCATATTTTGGTTGAGTCTGATTTATAAAATGTGGACTGTGCTTCCAGTTCCAATGGTTGATCATGAACAAGTCAGCACATTTGCGCCCGCATAAAATTCTTATACACCGATTAATGAAACTAATTTACGGGTTTACAACCATTCTTTTCGGCTATTGCAAGTAAATGACAAATCTCCCAGTGTTCTCGGGAACTTTCCCATTGGAGTTCAAAATTCCGAAAACGAGTTCATCAATATTAATGGTGGTATTGCCAACCCGTCCGAAAAGAGAAGTTATGGCAGCCACCCCAGAACGGAGCTAATATTACATGAAAAATGAAAACTAAAATAAAAATAAAGTAAACATATTTAAGAAAAATCTAGATACTGATTGCTATCAGTTAGA
The DNA here is from genome assembly GCA_025593235.1 of Vachellia pachyceras. NCBI lineage: Eukaryota > Viridiplantae > Streptophyta > Magnoliopsida > Fabales > Fabaceae > Vachellia > Vachellia pachyceras. The sequence goes on from JANTPZ010137177.1 coordinate 4,971, forward strand.
GGATTCTAAACTGCCTCCAGACTGAGGTGCAACTGCCTCATCCTGGGGCAGATCGCATTCAAGATTTTTCTCCTTGGAAAGTGATACTCCATCAGAGATATCCTCTCTGCTATCCGGAGATTTTTCTGTCTTTTCATCTGCATCTACAGGTCTGCTATCTGAAGAATCTATTTTGGTTTCAGCGAGATTTTGTACATTGTTTTGTGTATCAGATGGAGGTTGAGATGCAGGAGAAACACCTAAGCCCTTGGAAAGACATACGTACTTGATGACAAGTTGTTTGTAATTATTTAACAGATCATCCACATTACCGACTGCTAGATCACCAGCATGAGCAAACAAATATGGATACTCCCTGAAAACTTCGTTCACCCCATCCTCCTTCAAAAGCATACTTGCTCCTTTATTCTCCAAATCTGAGAGGGAAGGAATCTTTGTTATTGGCAACTGATCTGCAAAAGTTACTTTCTTATTTTCAGATTTCAATTCAGACGTTTGTAATGCAACTGGTTCTCCTCTTGAGTGACCTTCAGAATTATGATCTGGTAATCTAGGCTGATCTTGCAAATCAGTTGACAGCCCAGAGAGAACAGCACGAGCAGATTCCATGTTCCTCTCAAACTCAGCTTCATCCATTGAAATGGCTTTAGCATCAACATTTCTGATGAAGGACTCAGCAGAGAGCATGTTTGTGAAAAAATAAGCTGCTTCTGCAACCAATCGTGATTGACGTCTAAACCTTTGTATGTATAGTAGGTTGGAGTAAAGTTGTGGAGGGTTTGCCTGCATAGTAACATTATGAGAGAAGGAAAAGGATATTCAGCTTTAAAATAACAATCATGGCCGCATTAAATGGCACCCAGGTAGGGAAAAATACGAGAATATCAGGTCACAGTGCATAGCTTTTATGCTTTAGTAACCCTTGGCACCGTATAAATTAGATGGGTTTAACTTTTGAGTTGGCAGGAGAATATAAACCATTCAGGTGTGTACTAAAGTACAATTGCAAATTATAATTCAAGTATGTCATGGAATTCCCTCTCGCTAGCTCACTTTCACCATTCTTCAATCTTCAGTGTTAGACGCACAACTTAGAGAGCATTTAGCAAACATCTCAAGAAAGAAGGCCATAAGAATAAATCTGGCTCCATGAGTAGTCCAAACTTCAACCCAAGTTTTTTACAGCAGAGAAAAGTGCAATCAGCATAAAATAGATCATAACATGACCCATGCCATGATTAATTGTACAAAGCTGCAAGCTGCATTTTTACAAATTTAGATAAGAAAACAAAAAACAATGACAAAAAATTAAAAATCAACCCTCCAGGTACGCGCATTTGTAAATATTTAGAAAGCGTGCTACGCGAAGCTGAATCATCATCTTCAGCAGTCATTCAACACTAAAATGTTGTGATTACCTTTATGGTAACATAAATCAGGACAGGAAGAAATTCATCAGCTCCTGGAGGATTTGCATTTGAAGCAACGGAAGCATTAATCAGTAAGTTGTTGATAACCCTGCAACAATTCAGGATACACACTAGTTTGTCTCTGGGTGCTTTGTACATGTTGATCTTCTGTAACTCCTTCTGAGCAAGCTGCAAACAGTATAATAATTAACAAGACTACAGCAGTAAGGTCTAAAAGGGAATTGTTCGAAAAAACATGAATAAGCAAAGTGCAGGGACATGGAAAATCATAAACAAGTTAAATGTTGTATTCATAGCCAAAGATAGAATCCAATCCAAGGATTCTATTGAAATATATTTTCTCCAACTAACAAACTCAGCATAATGTTTGTGCTATTGCTGTAACTAACTCAATAAATGCAAGCTAAGATATTAAAAAAAAATATGAACAGTAAGAACAGTGATGCGGAAAGAAATAACCTGCGCTTGTACTTCTTCTACAACTGGCAAGTTCAGCACGTACAAAGTAACATTTTAAAAAATCATGAGATCAAGAAAGTGGGAAGACCTAATCTGCATTTGAAATCTAGGATGAAGTCATGATGACAATCTTAAGAATCAAATGCAATATGCATAAAGCATTAATGGGAAGTTTTATTATATGTTGACATGAGAACAAAATTCAATGTCTATATAGAAAACGAGGATGAGATTTTTAAAAGAACCCATTTTGAATTTGTAGATGTAGTTATACACTCACCAACCATGATGTTTCATTTTGAAAATTTGCCTTGACATCCAAATTTTCTGGTCGAATGAACTGTTGAATCAAAGCCATCTTTTCAGAAAGATGTTCATCAAGTTTTACATCATCTGGAAGTGAAGCAAATACACGGGTAAATAACTTCGTCATGACATACTTCTCCAGCCCCTGTATATGAGTGAAACCCAAAGGTATGTATGAAATTAAATGAAGAAAATGCATAGGTAATCTAGCATATTTAATGATTTTGGTGACTTGTAATGGACAATGTATGATATTTTAAGTTGGGCATGCATGAAATTATACTAGTTTGGCATGCATGGAATTATACTAGTTTGGCATACACGGGTAAATAACTTCGTCATGACATACTTCTCCAGCCCCTGTATATGAGTGAAACCCAAAGGTATGTATGAAATTAAATGAAGAAAATACATAGGTAATCTAGCATATTTAATGATTTTGGTGACTTGTAATGGACAATGTATGATATTTAAGTTGGGCATGCATGAAATTATACTAGTTTGGCATGCATGGGAGATATGAACAAACAGGACATATTTGGACATGTGTAATACTATATGAATATATATTGTCCAAGTTATTTTTTTCATAAGCATTATTTAAAAATATTATTTTAATCGAGACTGGTCTGAACACATTTTGGGGAACCAGTGCCTTGACCACTCAATACCCGGTTCGGTTCTGAGTTCTGACAACATCGACCAATATAGAAAGACTCAGATAACAAGTGCTAAAAAAGAAATGCCTACAACAAACTCAAATCCAAAAAATGAAATCCTGACATATATACAATTAATGCCCTATAACATCGGATATGGACACAGTCATCTGTATTTCGTTTTCTTCATTTTGAAACTCTTTTCCTTTCTAATAAGCATAGGCTGGCAAACTCTTCTAGCGTAGTAAAAGAAAGTGAAGGGAAAGGAAAGGATCAATATTTGAACATGACAGCACATGTCAGCAAAAAGGCTTATCCCTACGAAAACCTCAAATCAAAGCCACCTAATAACTCACGGAAATTCAGAAGGAAAGCAAGGTTGAATTGAAACTCACTTCACCAGCACTCTCCAGCTCTTCCTCAGAGCACCCAGCCCAAAGTGGATGAGCCCTGAAAGCTGCTTCCATATTGGTAAAGAATTGCTGTACAGCGGCGCTATCCCTCTCTGGATCTGGAGCATTATTCGAGAATGATACGATAAAGCTGCAAAATAAAGTGTCCCACTCACAAGATTTTCCTTGACAATCCCATGATCTCATAAATGACACAGCATTTTATCGGTTCCAAGTTCCAACTTCTTATCGGAATATACTTTGCGAAGAGAGTTCTATAAGTGATAGTTAATGACACTGTTGATCAACTTAACGTAATTTTGAATACAGCATCACAGACACAAGTTTTTGAACCTCAGAGAAACCATCAAATCAGAGTCCAGATCTTCTCCACGAAGCATTTCGGATAAATCATTGATGTGTTGATAGATGGTTATAGCAAGCAAGCAAGCAAATGACTAGAGATGCCATCGAAATCTACCCAGAAGAGGAAAAACTTGAAAACTTGTTACATGCGAAAACAAATCAGCAAACGCAATAACATTGGAATTTGACAGAGACGAAATCGAAAACACAGAAAGTTGGAAATTTTGATCTTGTAAAAACCTTTTGATTGCTTTGACGAAATCGGCGGCAGATGGTTGGCGCATGCGGTCCAAGAAATCGTGTAAGCCCAAGAAAACGTCGGCGTTTTCCATTCTCCACCGCCTTCGCCCGTCCGTTAGCAGCACTTGAAACTGAGCTAACACTGGAAATTACTACGCTGACTCTTGCAATTCGCCTGGATGGTATATCGTCTTTGGTTGATAGAAGGTGAAATCCACCTCATTGGCGTTGATGTAAAATTGTAAATTATTATTTCGGGAGTGATTTTTTTTTTTGGGCCATCACGCCATTTATTATGCATTTCGCACCAAAATAGAGGGATTTCGTCTGCTTCTCCGTGGCCTCGTGGATCACATGCACGTATATGGGCCTAAATGCACGGTTTAGGTGTAAGACCTGAATTCGAACCCAAACCCAACAGTTACAGAAAATGTGTTTAGCCTCCAATATTTTTTGCTCAACGTTTAGCGTCCGATTAAGAAATCATGAAATAACCAACGGTTGGTTGGATCAAGTGGTAAGCGCCTTGTTCTAACTTAAGCAGGGTCTCGAGTTCGAGCCTTGTGAATGCAGCAGCCACCGTTGGGAGACCTTCCCACTTTTTCCGGGTGGGCGACGCGGATCGAGTCTGGATTAGTCGGGGCGAAGATCCGGAGACCGGGCAGGCAACAAAAAAAAAAGAAATCATGAAATAAGAAATAAAATAAATATGTCATAATTTATTAAAATCTAGCGGGGTCGTTTTAAGGCTTGTTTGGAAGCTATTTTGAAAATAGCTTTTACAAATTTCGAGGCAAAACCTAGGTTTTGAAGAGTGATTTATGTTTGGGAAATTATTAGCTTTTATGGATTCCGAGGCAAAAAAGTGGGTAGGAAAGAGGGAAGATATGGAATGAAAAGTAGGAAAGAGGAAAGAGAAAGAAGGAAAAAATGTAGGAAAGAGGAAAGAGAAAAGATAAATAAGGAAAACAGTGGGAAAGAGGAAAGAGAAAATTTAGGTTTCAAACTGAAGTTTTGTAACCAAAATAACTTTTCAAAAAAAATTTATACTTGGACAAAACCTAGGTTGTAGGTTCAAATCTATGTTTTAAAACCAAACCTAGGTTTCAGGAAGTGATGGCAAATAAGCCTTTAAAGTTCTTTTTCAAATAACTTTTATGGATTTCGAGGTAAAATTTAGATTTTGAGAATAGATTTTGGAAAATAACTTGTACGGATTTTAAGACAAAACCTAAGTTTTAAAAAGGTGACTGTGAACCCGTTTGGATGGGCGTTTTCTCCTACAAAAGGGGCTTCTAGAAGGCAGAAGCACAGTGGACAATATTTTTGTTGTTTGGAGAAGCGTTGGGGAAGAAGCTACTTTTAAGAAAAAAGAGCTTTCAAGAAGAAGCTACTTTGAGCTCCTTCTTCATCACGGTTGAGCTATTTGGCCGTTTCAAATTCAATCACCCATTTTTCATTTATCCATTATCCATCCAAGCCATTCCAAGAGTTGCACGAAATCTTCACCCATCGCGACGTCCATACCAGTGGCACTGTCTTCTTCTTCTTCTTCATCGCCGATCTTCTTCCTCCGTTTGATTCTCCCTCACTGTCTTCCTCTCCAATCGGTGGAGCTAATGACGCGTACTGGTCATGGATCCTGCAATACCTCTCTAACACATACGACGATCTTCTGATTGAGAATGCCCTCTTCATCGTGCCCTGAATCCCCATCATCAATAATGAAGAAACCGATACACTCCGACAACCTCCCCCTTATCGTCTTCCTATGCTTTCTCAGGTGATTTTCCTGCTGCGGAAATGGCGCAACTTTGCAAATACATGATGCTGATTTCACCAAACCACAGCAGTGAGGGGAAATTATTAAGAAACCTATTCGAGATTATAAAAACCGATGGGATAGGGAATCCAATAGGAGGTTCAGGAACGAACCATTATATTGTCATGGAAACCTCCGCAAATGGGCTGGTGCAAATTGAATCGTGATGGCTGGATGGAGTAGGGCGAATGGAAGTGCCGGTTGTGGAAGCATTATCAGAGGGGATTTGTGGAGAATGGCTTGCATGGGCACTCTCTCAAACTCTCCCACTTGCGATGCGAGACTGGCGGAGGCGTGGGGGCTCTATGAGGGACTTCAAATATGCTAGATGTTAGGATTTAAAAAGATTGAAGTTGAATTGGATGCATGGGAGTTAGTTGAAGAACTCTGTTCCGGTAATTTTCCTGCTACTTTTTGGGTTCTAGGGGGTGGGGAGAGTGAACCAAGAAGAAGAAGAAGAAGAAGAAGATGAGGGAGAGGAAGAGAGGAGCATATTTGTTGTTGAGTGATGTGTCAATTAATCATGTTACATTAGTTAGTTGAACAATTGTATAATCCAATTAGTTATGTGATATTATCAGTTAATTAAAGAATTTTACTTTTTAGTGATATTTACTTTACATATATTTTCAATTATTCCATTCTTTATTTTTTATCATTATCTTTCTCCAGCAAATATCTAAAATAAAATATATATGAATATGTAATATTCAATAAAGTTTATGTCCTTTTAAGTAATTTACCACCAAAAATCATTTCTCTAACGTTTATCCAAACAGCTTCTCCTTTTCACAAAAAGTCGTTTTTCCAACTCTTATCCAAATATAAATCACTTTTATCTTTTTACTTCTACTCAAAATTCCTTTTTTTTAAAAAAACATTTTACCAAAAAGTCACTTTTTTCCACTGCTTATCCAAATGCACCATGTGTTTGGGAAGTTTTGGTTTTTACGAATTTCGAGGCAAAAAGTGGGTATGAAAGATGAAAGAAAAAGAAAGAAAGAAAAAGTAGGAAAGAGAAAATTTATTAGGAGAGTGGGTGTAATTTGACAAGAAAATAAATTTTCAAAACTTAGGTTTCAAACCGAGATTTTGTATTCAAAATAGTTTTTCTAAAAAAATATAAGTACTTGGACCAAACCTAGATTTTAAAACAAAACCTAAAATTTAAAAAGTGAAGACAAACAAGCTTTAAAAATGAAGTTATAAATGTCTATGTTTCCATTTTACCACAAAAAGAAGTATAGATGTGTATCTGTTTTAATCAGTTAAAATCGGAATCCCTCAGCTAAATTATGTAATGAAATGATTCAACTCAGAGTGATCGACAACCTTCCATGATAAATTATAAAAATAATTTCAGGGTGAAACAAAACTCTTTTGTTAAAATCATTTAAAAAATTAATCTAAACACCCCCCTTTAATATACTCCCAAATCGCCCTCGGGATTGGTGTTCGCGCGGATTCTCCGTCTATGCACTTGTTTGGGAAGCCATTCTTCCCAACGGTACACGTAAGCCGAGACAAAACCATCTTAAAATCAGTAAAAACCATCTTGAAATCCATAAAAACCATCTTGAAATCCGTAAAACCATCTCGAAATTCCTAAAATGCCTCGAAATCTGTAAAATCCATTTTCCCAACGGAGTTCTTAAACTAGCACTATCAGTGTTTAATCTTGAAATCCGTAAAACCATCTCGAAATTCCTAAAATGCCTCGAAATCTGTAAAATCCATTTTCCCAACGGAGTTCTTAAACTAGCACTATCAGTGTTTAATCTTGAAATCCGTAAAACCATCTCGAAATTCCTAAAATGCCTCGAAATCTGTAAAATCCATTTTCCCAACGGAGTTCTTAAACTAGCACTATCAGTGTTTAATCTTGAAATCCGTAAAACCATCTCGAAATTCCTAAAATGCCTCGAAATCTGTAAAATCCATTTTCCCAACGGAGTTCTTAAACTAGCACTATCAGTGTTTAATCTTGAAATCCGTAAAACCATCTCGAAATTCCTAAAATGCCTCGAAATCTGTAAAATCCATTTTCCCAACGGAGTTCTTAAACTAGCACTATCAGTGTTTAATCTTGAAATCCGTAAAACCATCTCGAAATTCCTAAAATGCCTCGAAATCTGTAAAATCCATTTTCCCAACGGAGTTCTTAAACTAGCACTATCAGTG
>JANTPZ010137177.1:12845-34170 GCA_025593235.1 Vachellia pachyceras
AGTGATCGACAACCTTCCATGATAAATTATAAAAATAATTTCAGGGTGAAACAAAACTCTTTTGTTAAAATCATTTAAAAAATTAATCTAAACACCCCTCTTTAATATACTCCCAAATCGCCCTCGGGATTGGTGTTCGCGCAGATTCTCCGTCTATGCACTTGTTTGGGAAGCCATTCTTCCCAACGGTACACGTAAGCCGAGACAAAACCATCTTAAAATCTGTAAAAACCATCTTGAAATCCATAAAAACCATCTTGAAATCCGTAAAACCATCTCGAAATTCCCAAAATGCCTCGAAATCTGTAAAATCCATTTTCCCAACGGAGTTCTTAAACTAGCACTATCAGTGTTTACTCTCTCTCTTTCCTGAGCTTTTCGCGCGAGTGAGTAGGACAGGCCGGTTTTCAAATTCCCACCCACACAGACTGATGTCAACCCATTGCATGAATTACAACCGCTTCATCAATTTTTCACTTTCTTCCAAAACAGAATTAAGACAGCAAAGGAACTCGCGTCTCCTTCTCTTTGAAATTTGCATACCTGGAGCATGCTGTTGTTACAGCCTTGCCGTCTTCACCGTAAGCTTCGGCAGGGAGCCAGGGTTTATTACTTCCTTAAGGCCATTTGGAGCAAGCCTACTCGGCTTCTCCATCCCTCTCCCGTCTTCTCCTGTCCAAGCCCTTCATTCACTGCCGCGTCTCCTGGGTTGAATTTCTCGCTGACCCTGCTACAGACGAGGTCTTTGCCAAGCTTGTCCTCCATCCACTCAGTGATTTTGAAGCCACCCTCGACCACTTTTATCCAGTCGGTGAATCCGCAGAAGCACTGGACGATGGCAATGTAGGGTCGTTTGCCAAGCTTCTGTCGCCTTCTGATGCCAACAATGGCGGTGGATTATCTGTTCCGAGGTTCTGTGCTGACCCCATCTTCCCGCCATTGAATTTGCAATCTGATTGACCGAACCAGACATTGGCCATCACTGACTTTTACGGCATCGTCTGGGAGTTTCATCATATTTATTCAGGGACATCACGGCGGCACTTGCTCACTACTGGAGGAATAAGATTGTCTTCCGGTTATTCCATTGTTTTCATGAAGAATTCCACAGGGAACATGTCCATTGGGGTTCCTAGAGCTCTGCGATTCAGTGTTGGAAATCATGGTTATTGGGCCGGAAGTTTCACCGGCATCGGTGGCGTGAAAGCTAAGGTTGAGGAGGAGCAGCAGGAAGGTTGCTACACTGGTTGAGGAGAATTTTCGAGGAATGGGAGGCGAAAGATGACCGCCAGTGCAATTACGGGGACATCAGAATCGGCAGCACAAAATAATCCGTTCGTAGTAGTATATTATCCCAGGACAGGGTCATTGGACTTTGTGTTGCGTGCAGAGGTTGTGGAGGAAGTGCTAAAAGTCAGACGGACTCCTGGAATGAGAGTCAAAACGGCTATGGAGACAGAGGATTCATCCAGGATGATTTGGTTTCATGGGGATGGTCTATTCTCTATCTGCTTCTCTTGGTCATGGTGTTACGTGGCGTTAGAGTAAGAAGGGGATTGGGTAGTCACATTGCGTTGTAACTAACACTGAGTTGGCAGTGTAACAAATTCTGTTAAGACATTAGCAACTGTATGAGCAAGAGTGAGTACCTATAAGAGAGACACAGACTGTAATAACAAGTTGTTGAGTAATATACATAAGAGTTATTTTCTTCTTCTTCGCGTTCCTTTCCTCTGTTCCTCGTGGCCTGTACCAAAATGGTATCAGAGCCAGCACCAGCGATGGCACCGGACACCAGAGCTGCTGATCGACTAAGCAACCTGGAGAAGCTAGTGGACGGGCAAACCACCGTAATGGCGAGTAACTGCGTGCGATCGGACCAGAACACAACTGAAATCCCTGACCTTAAGTTCACCATGTCCCAGATTCAGGCGTCCTTCAATGAACTGGCTGCGGGCATAGCTTCCTTAGTGTCTCACCGGAATCCGCACATACAATTTGGCTCTTACGGTGCACCATCAGGAATTACTCCCATTGAGCTGTTGTTGAAGATGGAAGAGGATGTTGCTAAAGCCAAAGCCAAATCAGCCACATCCGTCTCTTCTGCACCTGCTGTCTAAGCTGCTCCTGTTGCTTCCACACCTCTACCAAGCACTTTGAATCCTGCTCCAGCGATCGCTCAGCAATCTCCTTCACCAGCTAAGGTGGTTTTTGCTGCACCAAGGAAGACTGTGGCGACCCCTCATATTACGAAGCCTGCGAAGCTCTTACCGTCACTGGCGTCCAATCTCCCTACCCTCCTATTTCGTCGTTATTTCACTGTTACCCAACGCCCCGGCTCGGTCTCTATCGGTGGCGTCACTATCGCTTTCCCCTGTTCGTTCTACAGACGCCACGTTGTCGTTCATGGCCTTAACGGCATGATCGGTCTTCGATCGAGTGGGGCCAGTAGAGCTGTCTCCGGTTCTCTTGTTGGTATTCGTTACCGCCGGTTGTCCTCTTCAACAAGTAGCTTTAGTTCATCGAAGATTGATTTGGTTATGGCTCCGAATCTGGCCGCACGCCTTCCAAGGGAAAATTTTCCACCAGTTAATAGCAAACCTCCCTCTCCAACACATGAGCCTACTGATGCTCCTAGCCATTTCCACGTTGCGCCACTGTTAGAATATTCTAAGGCGGAGGTACTGACGGCGATGGGCCCTTTTGTGTGGCCACTGAGCACAAATGAGATCGCATTGATCAAATCTTTCAAGGGTGATTCAGATGGACCGATTAAAATGGGGTATCATGCATACGAAGTGCCAAAGATGCCTCAGCCGTTGCATATCGCTCAAGAAATGCCCGAGAGATCTAAACCATTGGATGGCGCCTCTCACTATGTTGGCTCTGTGGAAGTGTTGAAGCGAGTTGATAGAGTTGCGTCTGAACTCAAATCGGGAAGCCAGCTTGACCCTGTGTTCCATGTCATCATACTCGAGCGCTCACCTTGCTCTTGGGCCGTTGTTACTTCCTCTCTTCCCTTGATCAACACTACCGACCAGATCATCAGGAAGACACTGGCCGCGTTGGGACGTAAGTTGATTCGTCGAGGTAACCTTCCATTCACTCAGGTATTGATCAAATGGCAACTCACCAACGCCAAGGATGCCACGTGGGGGGTCTCGCTGTCATACGTCGTCAGTTCCCTCATTTCTCCCCAACGGCTACTTCTCCAACGGCTACTGCCCCAACAGCTACTGAGAGTGACCACTTTCCTTCTATCCTTATGGACAAGGATACTCTGTAAGGGGGGAGTATTGTTACGTGGCGTTAGAGTAAGAAGGGGATTGGGTAGTCACATTGCGTTGTAACTAACACTGAGTTGGCAGTGTAACAAATTCTGTTAAGACATTAGCAACTGTATGAGCAAGAGTGAGTACCTATAAGAGAGACACAGACTGTAATAACAAGTTGTTGAGTAATATACATCAGAGTTCTTTTCTTCTTCTTCGCGTTCCTTTCCTCTGTTCCTCGTGGCCTGTACCACATGGGCATTGGCCGGATTCCCCTTGACGCATGCTTAAGGTGTGTTTGCAGCCCTTTTTCACCTCCTAGTATATATTTTGCCTGGTGATAGTTTCCTACTGTAATTGTGAATTTAATTGGTCTGGAAAATATTGCAACTGATAACCTATATGTGTGCTTCGTTATGTGTCAAATTCAAATTTAGATGAACATTGAGGAGCTGAAAATTGTGCACGGAAATTGAAATATTGTACCAAATATTTTAAAGACTGTTGATTGCATGGACATGGGTTTTAATTCAACTTCTAATGGCCAAGGGGTTATCTGAGAGTAAGGGGGATTTAAGACCGACTTTTTAGTATTGGTAAAATTCTATATGCAAATGATGCCATCAATGGGAAATATGAAATTACTGGAATTGAATACTCGAATTGAACTACTTGTGAGCATTTGATTTTACATCATCTTTATAAATCTAGTTTGGAACATTTAAGAAATTGTTCTAATGATTATCCACCCAAATTTGTCTATTTTCCTGTCAGCAATCATAATATAGGAATCTAATGATTATCCACCCCGGGGGTTTCATGCACGCTCACAGAGCTCATGCAAGATATTGTTCTGAAAGTTATCTATTTCTCAGTGGCTTGATATTTGCTTATTCCCGACTTTTTATGTCTGCAAACAAGATTACATGGGACGCGCCTGAAGTGTTGCAGAAGCCCTTGACTGGTTGAACATATTTCCCCCTTAGCTAAGCTTCACACAGTTTTTCCCCAGCAAAGAAGTTAAAAGCCACTAATTATGGTGGGTTGCCAATTCATAGAGAGGAAGACCCCTCATTTACCACAACGAGATTCCCTAAATCAACAATGGCACACTTGAATCACTCATTGTTGAATGACAATACTTTTCCTGCTGGCATGCAGGGAGCCAGGCATGATCTATCTTCTGTTTTGAGATTTTCAAACTTTTTAAATGATAATACTCATCTTTATGCTGCTAGTTCTTGTGCGAACAACTCAGTTCCGTAGTTGAAAACTGTGTCAAGAGATTTACACATTGGCAGTTCTCCATCTAGTCAATTATCACCAGATAGCCAGAGTAGAATTCACTCCATTAGCAGAGAGTTTGCTGGACCCATTGCAGCAACTCAACAAAACTTGGTGCTGGTTCATTTCAGCTATTTGGTAAGATAATTCAAATTAATCATCCTGTTGAAAGTGGCTTGCATGATGCTGATTGCACTGAAAATAAGATTTGCAACGCATCTAAATGTACTGATAAGCCCCTGGATTATTCTTACTCAAAATGGTCAACAGGCTTGATGTTCAATGCCAAAAAGCATCACTTGAATAGAATGGTTTTGTCTCTATCATGCAGATACGTTGTTGTACAGGTATTTTCATATCTTTGTGGAATGAATTCACAATTAGAAATGATTAAAATGTCAAAAGGGCTATTCAGAAACCAATATTTTACTGAAGTAATGGTAAGTTCCCAGAATCTAGAAACTTACCAATCTCTCGTACTCTCTCTCTTTAAGCAAGAATCTCACTTAATGGAAGAAATTAGAAGCTAAGAAAGGAGAATCTCCAATACTCAGAAATAATCTTCTTCATTCATACCTCAACTGGAATACAACTAGAGTATTTATAGAGGGAGAGTCCTAACTGATTCCCTCCATGATGCATAACTGCCTTGCACGACTCTTTGTGGACTACTGCATAACTAACTTACCCATTACATATTTAATAATATTAAAGGATTAAATAAAGACTTGGTAGACTTAGTCAAGCTTTTTTAACCGTTTCCCTCCTTTTGCGCCCCTGGTAGATTAGGATCCTATCATTACTCCCTCCCTTTAAAATCACCTTGTCCTCAAGGTGGAATATGGGGTTGTGCTTTTTTCACAGTTGCTAGGAGAGTTGGGGTCGGATCGCCTGCATCGTCTACTTGCAGGCGCGAAAATGAGCTCGAGCAGCGATGCCAGCAAAGCCCCTTGTCTCGGCGAAGTTGTTTGGTCTCGTCGACTGTAGGTGTCACTAATGTGGCTGCCGCAGTTGGCCGAAACAGAGGGGTCGGGGGTGCAGGCGTGAAAGTTGAACTGGAGACAGAAGCAGAAGGCGCAGCTCAGCCTCGCGTCACGTCGTCCATTAGAGTAAACTGGTCCCCATCGACTTGGGCTTGTGATGACTCTCCAAATAGAGCAGACCAGTTGGAATATGAAGTGGGCTTGGGCCCAAGTTTCAGCAGCATCTGCTTCTCAAATTCCAGGGCAAGACTTGATGCCCTGTAAACCGTGCGAGGCTTGTGGATGCGGAAATCAGTGTTGGCATCAATGTCGTCAGTCCAGTACCGAGACTGTTCACCTTTGTGCATGCGAGTTGGCACCTCCAATACTGCGACTTTGTCCTTGAATTCATCCATCATATCAAGCTTTGCAGCAATGACTGCCAATGGGTCGGGAACTGCCTCGAGACGAGTAGCGATTGCCGCTAGTGGGTCGGGGGCAAATTGGGTGGCGTCAGAGTCCGGATTGGCGTTGGAAGCTCATGCAGTCACCATGTCTCGCGGCTCTGATACCAAATGGTAAGTTTCCAGAATCTATAAACTCACCAATCTATCATACTCTCTCTCTTTAAGCAAGAATCTTATTTAATGGGAGAAATTAGAAGCCAAGGAAGGAGAATCTCCGATACTCAGAAATAATCTTCTTCATTCATACCTCAACTGGAATACAACTAGAGTATTTATAGAGGGAAATTTACAATTCATGGAAGGGTTGTTCTATTTAAGTGGTAGATTAATTATGATACCATTAAATTCTTACAAATCGAGTCATATTGTTGACTTATTTTACCCCATTAAATGTTTATTAGTTTATGATGCTCTTATGGTGGATTTTCTTTTCCTTTAGCAACGTCTTTTGCAGCTTTTGGATTTTATTCTTAATATTGGACTTCGTCTTTGAACTGTGTAGGTAACAGGGGAGAGCCTATTTTTTGCCAAAAGAAAAAAAATTATATCTTCCCATGCAGCACCATACGGGATCCATGAAGGTTAACAATGGAAACATTACTGGGTATGTCTTGGTTATAATATTCAGATTGTTCATTGTCTACCTGTTTGCTGGTAAGTATGAAATTGAAATAGGACGTGACATTGCTTTTTTGCTTTTAGCCGTTGATTAAGTTTTATGGCGTGATTCTTCTATCGTATTCCCTGAAGTAAGAATGACGAGATGTAATTCTTCGCAAATAGTGACTTCATACCATTACACCTCAACTGCTGGTTAGTCTGAATTTTCTGTATGTATAAAGTAGCAGCATCATTATGAGATTAATTTTTATTTTCAATGAATTCTTTCACATTGCCTTTTGTGCAGGCAGGCTGAAAACTGATTACTCTTTGGGTCGTAGTAGTAGTATTATCTCCGGAATCCGGAAGTTTTACACCTGAGGGATACTTGTGGTTTTTACACATGCAGCTAATCAGCAACCTTCAATGTTTTTTCCCCAACCCCCCCGGGGGGGTAAAGGTTAAAACTTAAAATCGCACATGCTTATCGAATATTTCAATATTATAGTTATGACTTATTAAATAAACCCATACATGAAACAATAACTGAGGAATTTGGGTAAAAAAAAAAAGTAAGCATGTGAAATATCGGTGGGCTAATGGAAATTTGGATCCTTTTGGGAATCCAGGTCGTTATAATGGTAACAATATACCAAAACGGATCCCAAATGGTTCATTATAGCCTTCATCTGATCTCTACTCAGCCTGCTATCAAGCCATTCCCAAAAAAATGCAAAAGGGATAGGCCTTCCATTGGAATTGTTTATTATGCCGAATACATGACATATGCTTTTCATTTGGAAAAATAATGTCAGATTACGGGTTTTTGAACATATTTTGGACTCTTGTAGGCTTGTAGCTATGGCTAGTTCGAAGAGAACGAGATACGAGAAAACTAGACGTAGTAAGGTATAATAGTCTCTTCAAATGCTCACTTCAGTATGATCCATCTGACAATTCATAAACCTCTTTCTTCCTTTCTTTCGATGAAGAGAAACATGATGAAATATAGATTAAAAATATTAGTTTAAAGTACGGAATGAACATGTGCCAATTAAGGTTTTTTTTCATCAGCTGCTTTTGACAGATTGGTTTTGGTGCCTTTTGATAATGGAGATATTGCTGAGCTGAAGCTGCCAAGAGGAATTGGGTGGAGACAAGTGACATTTGCTCCCCCCCTCCCAGTTTCTCAAAGCCAGGATTTGACATTCAATAGGAACCGGAATGTTTCCCAATCATCATCTTGGCTTGCCACGTTTTGCTCGAAGATTCCTTCGTTTCTCTTTATCTCCACTCTTGCAAAGAAAAATAGACCCTCTAGGCTCCACTTTTATGCGACTGGTAGCCAGGAATTAGAATATCTGGGAACCGGTTTAGGTGATTATAATAATTAATATATTTATAATATATTTATATATTTAATATTTAAATTTATTTTATTTTATTTATTTTTTATGGATATGGACATCAGAATCTGGTGCTGGGGTTAGATCTTTTGGCTTAGCAAGGCAGACAAAATCATCTTTTATCTTCTACTTCTAGACAGAATGATAACATTCCATGGAAAAACACGTTTGTTGATGTGTCTGCTGACTCTCATACTGGAGCTTACCCTGCAACACAAATTGGCAGCATGTTAATTCCATTTGACTAGATAGTTATCCATGGCTAGCAAATATCACAGTTTCAGAGGAAGCGGAAGGTATTTGAAGATGTTATTGATGTATAATTAATCACTATATAATTGTATCTCAAGTATTTTTTTAATATCTGCTTGCTTAATGAAGATGCTAGAATTTTTTTAATTATTATAAAAATATTTAAAAATTCAATAATTCATAAATAAAAAATAAATAAATTTAAAATAATAAATATATAAATATATTTTAAATATATTAATTATTATAATTATATTAATTATTAATAATATATGTGTGTGTGGGGATGGGGACGGCGAGAAGCACCCAAACCGATTCCAATATGCTGTGGTCACTAACTCCCACACATAATGCACCATCTGTTGAGTCGTGACAATATTGCACTTTTGCCGCACTGTTTATGCAAGAATCTTCTGTAAATTACACCAGGTAGAGTAAAGCGTAGCAGCCAATTTTTAAATTATTTGTCATTCTAATTAGTTTCTTATAAAAAAATATGATCATGGATATTTCTTATAACTAAAAACATGAAATTATTTTCTTAATTCTTTGAAAATGCCCTTAACAACGAATCTTGTGACAAACTTGAAAACGTCTTGAAGTTGATTATCCAGCGCTCAAACTGGCATGGCCTGCAACGTGGGATGCCAAATTATAATCCACTCTTCAAATAAATTCATTGGGCTATGAGCCTATAACTTCATTTTTGTAGGGGAATGGTTAGGTATGGCATCCCACAACCCAACGCTGCCAAAGTTATTTAGCATGATCGAGGAAGCTGTTGCTGTGGAATGGGCATGTCACTTCTTCAAGGTATGCTGAATCCATTTTTGCCATTCTGGATTGCAAGATTATTTTACCCCCCTCCCTCCGTGTTTGCTGCTTCTGTATTATTTTATTGTTTTGAGTTTGAAAGAAAGCAGCACTTGTATGAACCCTATTAAGGAGGCAAACCATGAATTTCCGACAAGGGACAAAAAACATGGGCTACGGTTACAGTTGGTATAAGACTGTGACAACCCCCTAAAAAAAATAAAAACTTTAGTCTCTCTCTCTCTCTCACACACACATTAACGCTAATGCACTTCCCGGAAACATTGGGGGAAAGTAAAGTTGGAATTTGGAAGCAGAGGAAGGAATAGTTGGGGAGGGGGGAGGGGGAGATGGGTGAGAGCCATGTGTAGCAAGAGAGGGAAGTGGTTAGGAGTTTTTGTTTTCATCATCATCTCCATTGCTTTCAAAGTGAATCGAATCAGACAAAAGCCTCCTAAGAGCAAAAGAAGATGCCTTCGACGTTAAAGCAAGTTAGTCCAGGAATCTCGCAGTGCTCCTTCCCTCCCTCTCTCATTCCTTAGCCTCCTTTTGCATTATTCTTTTCCGACTAAAATGATTAGTCCTTTTACTATAACAACTCACGGGCGCCAGCAGGCAGATCATCACTGCCCAACCAAACAAAAAAAAAAAAATCTGATGCGACCCAGTTTATGGTTTACCTTCCCATGACAGACAATATTAATACACTTGCTCTGTTGAGTCTGTTCTCGTCTTTTTTCTTTTGATAAAGCTTTTTTCTTCCTTTTTAATATTATAGTACAATGTAATGTCCCAAATTCAAATAACATTAAGCATTCCTGCAAAATAATTGATCTATGTCATCCTTCTTCTGAAACCTAGAACCGACATTTAGTTTGAAAATCTTCTTCGTTGCCTTCTGCAGGAAATAATACTTGGCCCCGAAGTTTCAACTATGGTAACAGTTTTGGCAAAAAAAAAACTATGGTAAGAGTTTAAAAGAATAAGAGGCAGAGACAGGGCACAAGAGAGATTAAAAATACTAAAAGGTTTTACATTAACTCCAGCATCAACTAATTGATTTCTCTACTTGCCGTGGCTTCTATTTCCCCTTCTTTTCCTTTCTTTCCTTTTCCATTTTTGAAAGAGGTGAGTTGTTTCTCCAGCACTGAATCATCTTTCTTTACCTATTACTGCAAAAGTCCAAAAGCTTCTTCCTGCCTTCAACAATCTCATCAAAGAAATCGTCGAGCTGTCCAATAATGTTCTCTGCTCCAGATCTCAGAATCCCAAAACAGCCTCTCAAATTCTCCACTCTCTCTTTGATTCCACTCTCTGTTTCCCACTCAACCACCATCCCCTGCGATACTCTTCTCTCTAATTCTCCCCTTAGCTCTCCCATCGCTACCTTCGATCTCCTGAACTCGTATAACAGAATTCCCGGCGTCCCGTCGATCTGGCCGATCTCCGCTGCCACCCGCTGCTGTAATCTTGCCGTCGAGATCATGAACGCCGATCCGAAGAACAAGCACCCTTCGTATCCTCCCAGTACGAAATTTGACGATTCCGGACAGCAGTACACCGAGCCGTATAGCAGAATCATGAGCAGCAACGAGCTCACGTTTCTCATTGCGTATAGGACTCCCCTGAACCCGTTGAATCCATTCAGCTTTGATTCGATCGCCAGTCTCTCGTCGAAACGCAGGGAGAGCGGTTGAATTCTCGTTTCCATTATAGCTCGATTCTCTTCCTCCAGTCCCACTGCTTCTCTGCGACACCCTGAGATTGCTCTAATTACCTGTTGACACAAGGAGGGGAAACCTCAATGATTCAAAACGAAAAATGCATTCCAAGGCTGTTTGATCGTTTGTTTTAATCTATACGGGGGCGGGGGGGGGACAAAGAATTGTGATCGACCTGACCTGGCGAGAGAGTTGTGGGGTTAGATGACGATGAGAGTCAATGGAGGAAGTGATGTTGAAGCCAGCAAAGCAGTAATTTTCGATTCCAGAAATGCCAGACTTGAGAACATGGCAGGCTTCCCAGAGCTTGGAGCTTTCGTCCATGTACTCGTCGAGCCACTTATCACCCACAGGTAGATGGAGCTTCTGGACGAGAAGGGTCAACTGGGTGTGGAAGGATCGGAGAAGTGAGAGCGCCCTTTGAAGGAATTGGATTGACATGAAGTTATTGGAGAGGTAGACTCGTTCGAGATCGTCAAGTCCTCTGGTGAGGAAGGAGTAGAAGCCATTAACAGAGTTGGTTGAAGAGGCATCCATAGGTCTGAGAGAGTTACGTGAACTAAATAGGAAAAGGAAAAAGAAGGAAAAGGGTTAAAAAAGAAAAGAAAAGTGTAGAGAAGCAAGGAGGGGAAAGGGAAGGAGAAGGGAGAGGAAGAGGAGGAGAAAAGGTTGTGAAGAGGGGAGATATTTAAATTGTGAGAGGGAGAGAGGCATAAGAAAGCAGAACAATAGAAGTGAAAAGGAATGGAAGAATGGAAGGGAGGGAATATCTTGAAGGCACAGGTATCTAAGGTTGAAAAGGATTGTTGGGGGCAATGATGGGTGTTTCCTACGGAGGGGAAAGGATGTTGGTAATATGCCATTTTCTTTGTTCAAATTTGCAGAAAAGAAGGGAGGTCAAGGGAGGGGGAGGGGGGGGCTGTGAATTTCTAATGGAAAACAGATCATTATTAGTGAGGAAGAAGAAGTAGTTCCATCAAATGATATCCTAGGATATGGAAACGGGAGGAACTGGTGAGAGATATATTAATCGGGTCAGACACACAACGTGGAAACTCTTTATATTTTTCCTTGTCTTAATATGTGCAATTTCAAAGTTGACACTAAGAAAGAACATTCGAACGGCTTCTTCTTTTGATTAAATTAATTGTATAACTAGAGTAAGAACCCATGAAATGAAGTAGGCGAATATAGATATGTGAAATGTGGGTCTGAGATTTCTGGGTCATGCAAGGTTTGACTGATTCATGCAGCTTCTCCCTCCATCTGACTAGAGTGTTCTTTGGCCTTTTCTTCCCTTATTTTCTTCCTCGAGCTTCTGAATTGGCTCTTCGTTCTTGCACTCTATTAGATCAGTTTGAGAAAGCGGTAGAGAAGTACTTTTACGCAAGTTGAGGTAAATATGTGGAGGAAATTGTCTCGTTTTATGGAAAAACACTGTTGGACGTGCTTTTGAGTGATATGTAAGTGTTACCAAACAAGCACATTATATATATTGAAACTGTCATTCCTAGATTTACACTCTTGTGTTGAATCTTCCAGAAAGGCGAATAGGAATAATGGGTTGCTTTCACTTGTGTGCTTCGTGATTTTCTAAAATACAGTTAGTCTTTGTAGGCCACGTATGTAATCTTCTCGTTGAATTTATTTTCCGCCTCTTGATTGGGATAGTAACCTCGCATTTTCTTTTCCATCCTCTTCATCGCACTCTTGTTCCAATTATTTAATGAATTATAAATGTCATAGCTTAAAATATTAATGTGCAAATGCTACATGTCATCGATTAAGTAGGCCTTACCACCCATCAAGCGACATATATTGGTAGGAAAGGGGGAAAAAGAGGCCTCTCTGCGTAATGATTGCTCGGTATTGTGAGTGGGGTCCTATGGTATACGCATCTTACCTAATGGGTATTAATTGATTGATCGTTTTATTCACTGATTGAAGGCCACAAAATGCTATGTTTATTGTTTAAAGATGCCCTCAGTATACTTGTCCCCATTCCCCTTTGTTCTCTCTTTTGAAAAAAATAAAATAAAATGTCGGATACGTGTGATTCTTTATCTTTCTTTTCTGATCAGCAGTGGTTATCAAGTTAATATACTTACTTTATTCAATAGGTGAGGAAGTGCGGGACCAGGCAATCTAAAGTGTGCGTTGGGCAAAGTGAACATGTTATTGGATATGGGAATAAGATTGGGGGGGGTGCTCGTGGGTTTTCGGAGAATGAGACATTTTAGAAGGATGTTGGTCTTTTAAGATTGATTTCATTGGAAAGTGAAGATTGGAATTAAGGATGACGGGCTAGAAAAGATTGCTCCTCAGCATTCATATCCCCATCCCTTGATGTGCGCGTTTGAGAATTAATAATTTTACATAAATCGAAGTAAATATGTGAGAGGAGTTTTGTTTCGTCTTGTATGCAACGTGAAACCAATGTGATTCCCAAACAAGCACAATGTTCAAGTCGAACAACCAGTCAATCCTGTTTTCCATTTCCATGTGTATTTTATTTTTTCTTCATGGTTTCCTTCACTTCAAAGCTCACATCAGCATTCTCTTAACTTCCTTTTCAATTCAAAAGATGTCTTTAGCATATTGTAAAGACTAATGAACCTCATTAAATGCAGTTGAAAAAATTAACTTTTCCCAAGTATTATTAGCTAGAGAGGTATGTATTGTTAAACAAAAATATGCATCCCACATTGAATTTCCTGCGTTACAATATTTTTTGTTTCGTGTTTCCATATTCATACAACTTATGCATAATTCATTGCAGATTGTTTGAATATTTTTTTGGCCATCGTTTGAATCTTCTCATTATTAGAGTATATATACTGGGCACTTAATATATAGATGGCTTCTCATTGAAATACTTTTTTTAATCATCCTGACAGAATACTATGATACTTTTATTCATATATGACATATTCACCCGTGTATTTGTTTTCATATATGATACATTCACCCATGTACTTGTTTAAAAAGTTTTTTTCATTTCAAATGGTTAGAGATAACAAAAAAATAACCATAAATGCGAAATAGGCACACTTGAATAACAGTAAAACTAAGAATTCTGTATAAAATACATGGCCTACTTAGAGATGGGAATGCGGGTTGGGTCCGCGGGTTCAACTCGTCAGCCCGTCACTCTCAACCTGCGGATTAGGCGGGTTGAGCCCGCGGGTTGGTGGGCGAGTCCGCTTAACCTGCTTTTTATTTTATTTTTTAAAAAATTGTTTTTATACTTTTTTTTACTTTTTTTCATCCCAATATTTTTTAC
Organism: Vachellia pachyceras; assembly: GCA_025593235.1. Lineage (NCBI taxonomy): Eukaryota > Viridiplantae > Streptophyta > Magnoliopsida > Fabales > Fabaceae > Vachellia > Vachellia pachyceras. The sequence continues at coordinate 26,906 of JANTPZ010137177.1, forward strand.
AAATAAAAAATTAATATTAATTTATATTTTTAGGAAATTATTGAAGACTTATTGATAGGATTTGAAAGAAAATAACATAAATATACAATCTTATAGAAAAAATTGGATAAAAAGAAAAAAATTATATTTTAAAAAAATAAAAGTTAACGGGCTGGCATACCAACCGGTCATGACGGGCTCGAATTGGAGTTTTCTAGCCCACCAATCCGTGGGCTGATCTGCATTCTCATTCCTAGGCCTACTCCCTCTGGTATACAGTTTAAGATACATCACACATGGAATGCTTTAATTGATTTATTTGAATGTACATGTGAAATCCAAACCGTGCATTTATGTATGTGTATTTTTTTTGTCAACATGCATTTTTTTCATTACAAAATCGTACGTTTTGGTTTGGTCTGAAAAATCGTTCATTTTAACGATTTCAATGATGATATATGCTATAATTCTTCTGACCTCGTTAAGTCAGATTGATTATTATCAATCCAACCACAGAAATGATATAGATTAAATATGATCCTTCTCTAGTTCTATTTATATAATAAAAATAAAAATTTTTAATTGTATTTATAAGGCATATCATTACCTTTTCATACAAATATACTATTTTATCATCCATTTATTATTTTATATACTTTGTTTTCATATGATAGTGTATTAATGCAAAGTTAATGAAATTTAACCTTTTTTTATTCCGGTAAAACATTACGGAAGCAACTTATAAATAAGAGGATGGAAAATACAATGTGTGTGTTTGGAAATTCCGTTGGAAGAAATGAGTTTACAGATTTCGAGGTATTTTACGGTTTTCTAGATGGTTTTACAAATTTCGAGATGGTTTTTATGGATGTCGAAATGATTTTTACAAATTTCAAGATATTTTTATCTTGGTTTACCTGTAGCGTTGGGGAAACGGTGTTCCCAAACAAGCACAATATATGGTATAAAATATATTTTTGATTGGATGTCATACAGGTATGATGGTGGAGGCAGCTTTGAATGATCACAAGAGGTGGGTGCAGACAAATGGAGAGCCCTCCTCCCGAATAAATTAACGGAAAGCCGGTCTTCGGGCTCGTAGCTTGGTGGTAATCAACTTGACCATGGCCCTGAATTCGGGGGTGGTCCAAGGCCACACGAATTCGAGTCCGGGGGAAGTTCCGTCTCCGGGGCGACCCCGGATTAGTCTGCATTCGAAAGGGTGTAGGATACCGGGATGTGAAATCCCATAATTTCCCACTCAAAAAAAAATTAACGGAAAGCCGTTGTAGCGCTATTAAAGTTAAACGAAGTTAGTGCATTTAATTAAGGCTGACGCATTGAAACAGGCTCAAAAATATATATGAGTTGCCTTCTATTATTGACTAACAAATAAAACGGCTTCTGAGAATCCAACCACTGCTTAGCCAGAAGTGGTATCTCTGGATTTAGGATCTTGGTGGCGCACAAGCCCTTGGGGTTCAATGAATTTTACAAAAAAACTGACGGTGATGGCTGGTTACTTGGAATTTCCTTCAATTTTTTCAAGGTGGAGAATAATTAAAGAGACTGTATGCACACACACTATATATAATTGTGTGTGACATGATACTGTGTGTTTGGGAATTGATTCCTGATAAAGTTACATGCAAGTCGAGGTAAAACTCCTCTCACATATTTACCTTAAAATCTGTAAAATCCTTTTTCAAATAGATTCTCAAGTACGTAAATTATTATTGTTGTTGTTTGTGTACGAGTTCGTTATGCATTGCAATTATGTACCTGCAATGTATATATATGTGTGCGCACAAATACTTATATGGGCCAATTCTTAGACAGAAAGTAAACCCAATGAATGGATGGATTTCCGTGATCACAGTCTCTTAGTAATTTGTTTTAATTTCATCATCGTCATCATGATTTTCACCTGGAAATTAAGTGTGCGTACAAGAATATCTCATTCTTTTGTTGATGCACTTTCTGATATACGTACAAGGGTGGCTCAGAAAGTGATCACAATGACACCGGAGGGGAATGATTCTTCTACCTGGAAAATTGAGCGGCTGGAAAATTCTCAGAAAAAAGAAATAATGCCAGTTGGTAAGTCTAGTGCTATTTGACTAGGTGCTCATCTGCATGTTTAAGAATGCGGTATAGAAATACTTATACGGAAAAGATTATCTCGTTTTACAGAAAAACACTGTTAAACGTGCGTTTGGCTTTTAAAAATGTTATTATAAACAAACCCATTAACTCTATTAATATCAGGTTTAATTATACTACATGCATGGGACCACTAATATTCTTTAATTCCGAAGATTTTTTTTGTGCCAACAATTTCGATGAAACTATTTCCATGAAAAGTCGAGTTTTTTTCTCTTGGACACTTCTGTCATCCATTAATGTCAAGCGAACCTATATAGAGTATATTTTCCTGTGCATCCATTTCATTCTTTTTAGCTTCATTTTGTTAACCAGCCATAAGTCCATCGCATAATAAATGGACTCGTTCCCGGTAAATGCCAAATACGAGTGCTGAACATTGTTCATTCATTTTTAACTTGCTTTCCACATATGCCTCTGAGATGAGAAGTGCACCTGCCTGTAAACGATTCTTCAACCCATGGGGTAGATCTAAAAAAAGAGTTAGCTTTTCATAATACTATGACGGATTAACAGCCCGTTTGGTTTGCTAAGAATGTGCCGATGGAAAAGGAAAATCACGATCTTCCATCGGCGGCGGCCGTTTGGTTCAACGAATGCAAAGGAAAATGGCTTCTCACGGGAAATCATTTTCCAGCGTATGCGTGAAAATCTCTTCCCACAAAAACGGTGGGAAGCCAAATTCAGTTGGTCGATGGAAGATCCAAAAGACGGAGTTGCCCTCCAGTCTGTCTTCTCCGTCATCCTGCGCGCCCACGCTACTGTGTTGCCTGATGTTGCATTCATATTGTCACCGAAGAAGCAAATGTCGCCGTAGAAGACGACGGAGAAGATGACGAAGACGACGGAAATGAGAGAGGACAACGGAGGAAGAAGCGAAAGATGTGGTGTATCACCACATCCTCACCCCATTCGAATCGTGATTTTCCATCTACGGATTTTGGTTGTTGTGAGATACATATATAATTATATTATAATCGAACGGAAGAACGAAGAACAATGAACGAAAGAAGAACGATGGCGCCAGAGAAGATGACCTGGGGTGATATATTATCACTTCATCCTCAACCCATTCGAATGGGTTGAGGATGAGGTGAAAATTCACCTCATTCAATTAAATATATATAATTAATAAATATATATTAAATACATATAGTGCTGGGAACGGGTTGGCCCACCAGCCCGCCCCAGCCTGTTTGGCCCGTTTGAATACGGGCTGTCAAAATGGCAGCCCGAGCCCGTTCCAGCCCGCCACTTTTTTTTTATTTTTTTATTTTTAAATTTTATTTATTATTATTATTTTATTGAAATTTTATTTTTAAAAAAATAATACAACAAATTTACATAAAATTTACCGAGTCTATTTGATTTTTCAGAAGAAAAATACAATACATTTCTAAAAAAATATAATCAACAATGTTTACAATACAAAAATATAATACATAATCAACAATTTTCAAAGTAAGTATGCATTTAAGATGAAATAATAAGGTTTAAAATAATATTTGAAGCTATTGAAAGTTTGAAACATCATCATCTTCCTATTAAAACTATAAAAGGTTTAATTTTTTAAAAATTTAAAAAAAAATAAAAAAGCGGGCTGGCCCGCCCTAGCTCACGGGCCAAACGGGCTTAGCCCGTTTTCGTGGGGGCTACCAGCCCGCCCTCAGCCCGCGGGTTGGCAGGCTCAACCCGCGGGTTGAGCCCATATTCCTAGCACTAAATACATATATAAATATATATAATAAATAGATATAATTAATAAATATAATATAATTAAATATTAAAAAATAAATATAAATAAATTGAATTTTTATTAATAAATATTTATATTTATAAAAATATTTTACATTTGTCATTAAGGGCAGTATAGTCATTTGATACAATTTTCCTACAATTTTAACCCAATCTAATAAAAATTTTCCTATCAACCTATTTTCTATTTCAGTGCTAACCAAACAGTACACCTTAAAAAATTTTCCATTCCAACCCATTCTTTAAACCAAACCGGCTGTAAGATTTGAATATAACAGTATCTTGAATGATATTGCCTTTTAATGAGAAATACATGTGTTTAAAAGAAAAAATGAATTATCCAACCATTAACATTCCCCTTGGAAAATTAATTCCCAACAAAAAAGAAGTCCAAGCTGAAATAAGCATAACAGGCATTTGATAAATAAATTTTATTTCAGAGGGCGAAATTGGCCACCTAAGAACTCAATGACAAAAGGCTATGATCACAAAAAATAACATTGTCGAGGCTACAACTACAACTTATGATTAGTGATGACAAGGGCTTCGTTTGGAAATCCGTTAGGAAAACGGACACAGATTCCGATGTACTTTATGTGAGAGGAATTTTGTCTCGGCTTGCGTGAGAATGGGTTTTGGGAGTCAGAACGAGGTTTCCAACAGGAAACCAAACGAAGCTAAGAGCTTCACATCCTTTCATAACTACAACACCGTGAAATCATACTCATCATTATGATTCTCATTCCCCCCCCTTTCTCCTCCATTAATAATTAATAACGATAATCATAATAATTATTATTAGTACTGCCCTCAAAGAGATACAGCGTATTGAGATGAATAGCATCCAGACATGGACAGTTCATCAATCGTCTCTATGCTGCGATTTTTTTCACATGATTGTCTACTTTAAGCATTCGTTTCTGTTGTAATTTATTGTCACTTGTACTGCATTATTGCTTTTGCTTTTGACTAGCTAGCAGAGAGCATGGACCAAGATTTGGAATCTGATTCCTCACTTAATTAGTCGACTTTTTTAGATACAACACAATGAAGATTACCAAGTATCAATAACAAAGGTCATGAGAGTTCCACAATGATCAATATTTTCAGCCTTTTCTCACTAAAAAGGATAAGTGTCATCCTACCCCAACCAAACGAGAGAGATTAAAAAGAAACAGAAGACAATGGAAGATCCATGCATGCTAGACATTTATTTACTCGTCGAAATCAACAAAGAGGAAATCGATCCAATTAATTAGTTTTTTTTTCGGAATTAATGAATAAAAAGGGCTTCAGGCCGAAAGGGGAAATGGGCATATTTGTCTTTGTAGGAGGAAGATGTTCCCACTAAGCTGTCAGAAACAATAGCAACTTATTCATTAAGACCTAAAGAAATCTAAAGCTAAAGGCGAAAGCGTTGCGTGTAGCTAGCATTATATGGGGATGGTGGCATGCATAAAACTAAACAAGTGGACGATAGTTATATTCTCAACCTTCCAAAGCAAAATATTTATTTTCACGAGTGCCACCTAATAACCGATTTTTACTATCTATTACACGCTAAAAGTTTGATTCCGATTTCATTCAACAAATAGTTTAACATTCTGCGGAGAGCCAAGTTATGCAATTATCTGATTATGTACTTCAAATTTCAGGTATTGATTGTAGAGTTTGAGATAGTGCAATAGTATATACCTCTTAACAAGTAGACTCAACAGATATCATGATCTAATAAGGAAGCTATATATACAGTAGTGCTGAAGAATGTGAATAGACAGGAAGAGATCGATGTTAAATGCTACTAGCACTGCACTAGGATATAATATTGTGCTGGAAAAGAATGAAAAGACAGATGGATGAATCAATTCCAATATTAGTTGGGGTAATGAGAAGAAAGAGCAAGTGTGTGCGTGCAAACAGGAGCATACACTTAATGAACGAGTCCCCACAATGATGTATTAAATAAATAGGATGGAGTTGCAGAGTGTATTTATTATATGCAAAAGCAATGGGTGGCCATCATTCGCACAGTGTGTATTGGAGTAGGAATTTGATGAACATATGTGAGGGGCCTATGTGGGACTAAGTTTGCCTGTGTGCTCGAGAACGCGTGAGTATGAGAGGGATTGCAATTAGCACATCACTTATAGGTAGAAGACTGAGTATTATTATCATGAGAAGAAAGGACCCAATGATCAAGTATATCAGTGTATTTGGTAGGGTTGAGCCTAGAGACTAAGGTGCTGTTTGACCCGCAAGGCTTGATGGGAAGAGGCAATGATGCTTTTGCACTTGAGGATTCCTTCCCGCTAATGTTGCCTTTCAGTCCCCATCTCCTGCCTTAAAAGGGGAGGTTTGCATAATTATAAGGGTTTTGGAAGAAAGCTTAAAAGCATCAAGTAAAGCATTTATGGTAATGTGAGGATGGAGGAATGGGATGGTGACTAGTGGGGGTCGGCTTTTTATGTGTGTGTGTGTGTGTAGGCAACTACCCTTTTTCGTGATTATGGTTTTGATAATTGAATTTTTCCTTCAGATTTGAAACTACTATTTTACTTCGCCCTGCGTGTCACTGATCACAGGATGCCACATACTCCCAAAACCAGTGGCTGGCACCTTGTTTAATTCTGTGAGGAGATTAATTAAGCAGCTTGATTGAAAGTTTTTGCCAAAGATGTTGTAAACAGCTTTTGCGCGGAAGAGTGAGCTTTTCCTTTTCACGAATGAGGACAAGAATAAGAAAGCGTCGTCCGATCATGGGGGAATTTAGAACCATTAAAAATTTGCAGAGACTTGGGAGGGGATTAAAGTCCACCCTCAGGACACAAAGAAAGTATGATGAACTGTTCAAGTATTGGGGCGCCATTATGAATGCTTTTCGGCCGGAGGGACGCCGGTCCAGTGTGCATTTTCTCAGCCGACAGTACGAAGGACCAATCAATGACCTGAATAGTTTTGGCCGAAATAAATCGAGAGCGGAGCCCCTCCTTCTATCTCTCTTCTTTCAAGAAATTACAAGAAAAGAAGATTGCTTTTTTCTTTTTTGTTTCTTTTTTTCGGTTTCCTGGCTGGTTTGGCAATGAGTAGGAGCAACAAAATGGAACCCCACTGTGCAATTACAAACTGGATCTTAGAACTTGGCAAAAGATGCTTAGGAACTTCGCAGGCAGTGCAAATTATTTGGGGGTAAAGCCGTATAGGAGGAGGAGATAGCCCCCCCGTTATGGATTGTAAAGTTTGTAAGTTCAACTTACAACAAGCACGAAAAGAATTCGTGTTCATGTAGTATTCTTGCTCAACATGACAGGTTCCACAAATTCTTACGTCACACTAGTGTCACAAGTTCCCTTGAGGCTCAACGGAAGCTC
>JANTPZ010137180.1:0-11082 GCA_025593235.1 Vachellia pachyceras
TTTAGCTTAGACGAAAATAGCAAAAATAAGGAAAGGAAGGGTTTTTCAACTTTGCTTATGAAACCATGTGTTTCCTTGCTTCCAAAACCCCTTTTCTTAACTTTGATCTACTCAAATACACCTTCCCTTAGACCAAAAGAAATTTGGGCAGCACCTCCCCATAAACTTGAGCTTCCTAAAATTTTACAACAACACAAACTAACCAACAACAAAGTTCATACTACTCAAGAAATAACTTGCAACCATTTTCCACCTTTAAAACCTTTTCTTTTCCATTTTAGACTCTTGAAATGCTAGCCATCCTCTTCCCAAAAGAGAGGCTCATTCAAGGAATAACTCAAGAGGAAGGTAGTAGAAGGTTGCTAGCCTGAGAAAAGATGAAGATTTGGTTGCTAGAACACATTACCTTGCATTATGGGAGCTTGGTTATCTTCTTTCTTGCTTGAGAATGGTATTTATGTCTTGGGAGAGGAGAGAAAATCTGATTAGATGAGAGAGGGAGGGAGGGGGAGACGGATTTGAGGGAGAGAGAGGGTGAATTTTCTAATTAAAATTGCCTCTTAAAAAGTTGTGTGGAGGAGAATGATTCTTGGTGACCAAGTTTTGAAATACTAGGTGTAGATTATGCCACATGTCCTCTTTGAATTGTTTGCTGAAAAGTGACTTTTCAGACTCCCTTTTTTGGTTTGGTTGGGCTGACTGGGCCCTTGTCTATCTAGTTACTTGATCCGGTGGCACGTATTTCCGTAAAGTAACCTTTACCCGAGTAACTACTTTTTTTTTACTTTTCCGGGGACTTTATCTCTAATGTGGCGCCATTCCCTAGGCCTCATTGCCTAGGTGACGTCATGTCCTAGCCCATAGCATCGCCGAGTTTTCCTTGTAACTCGTTAGAATTCCTCGATTTGCGTGCAACACCGTAAAACGGGCTCCCTGCGGCCAATTTGACTTAAGGGCATGAAAAATTCTATATTTCCCCTGATACTCAAGCCCTTTTCCATTACTCCAAATTCTTCCTGAATTTTCCGTAATTAATTTTCTAAGAAAATACTTTTTCGGGGCTTTCGGGCACTGTTGATCTCCGTACTTTGAAACTACCCGCATCGGATACTGAGTAATAATTTTATTAATTACTTTATAACCCAAATAAACTTTTCTCAGTTCGGATCTCCAGCATTTGAGGACTCCTATTACCTTAAATAATTATTTCTCAGTCGTTTGGACCGTCAAAATCCCTTAATTACGAAAAAACCATTACTTATCCTACTTTCCTCATAATTACCAAAATGCCACTGCCTTTTCTACTTTTTCTTAATTCCAATCTTACCCTTGGTTGACTTTGACTTTTGGGTCGACTTTGACTTTTTGGTCAACTTGACTTTTTGTTGACTTTTGACCAAATTACAAAAATGTCTTTATTATTTGATGACATTTTGCATCATAGGCCTTTTTATTCAAAATGACCATTTTGCCCTTATCATTTGTGACAAATGACCATTTTACCCTTGCCAATTGCCATATTCATCTATCAAGGTCCTCCACTTACTGCATTTTGTGTTGATTCACATAGCCATCTACACCAATATGCATACATCCAGCTGTTGGTAAGCTCCACTTGCAGCTTGCTCGGTCTGGAACTTGGTATATTGTGTGTCTGTAGGTTGTTTGTCTTTTCTAGTACTAGCATGTGTCACCCGAAAATCCTCACATTTCAATGATATACTTACAAATTAAAAAGTTTTCATCTACCATTATTTTGATTGTTACTTAACTTTCGTATCCCTGTTGCACTAACAGTAAATGATTTTGTACCATTATTGTTATCAGGGGAATATGATTCTTGTTGTCTTACGCACTAGAGGTTTGATCCGTATGTACTCCAGTACACTTAGAAATGGTTGCAGGTAATGTGTTCGAGAGATTCAGCATTGAAAATGGGGTGAAGACTATACATTGCATAAATTAAAGGAATGAAATAACATAATTACACGTAAGCAATCCTAGAAGAATAGATATATGCTCTCTCCTAATACTAAATTTTTATTTCCGTCATACTCACTTGAGAAATGAACAGGTAGGGTTTTAGAAAAATAAATGCTTCCTCCAATATTAAAATTTGATTCCCTCCATTTGGCAATTACCTCAAAAGGTGACTCATAATTTGACTATACAATGTGATTGAATCTGCAAACTTATGCCTTAAATATATTAGAGGGACATCTAAGGGTGCTTAAGTATCTTTAAATTCATTATTGTATTTGTGTAACGGTCTTTGGTTATTTCTGCACCATACTTCGTTTTCATTAATATATACATATATAATAATAATAATAATAATAATAATTTGTATGATATTTATATACTGGATAATTTAAATGTAATTTGACTCAAAAATAGTGCTCACAACAGTAAAATGTAAATAATATGAAGAATTAGTTTTTCTTTTATTTCCAAAGTCATATATGATTATGAAAATAATTAATACCCCAATAATTGTACTCGGGACATTAATCGGGATAATAAAAACATTGCAACATGTTATTGCAGCCTCGAAAAAAAATCCATCGATTTTCAAGAATAATAACGATTACTTGCATGATCAACTAATCACATTTTCAAATATGAAATTCATTACTTTTCAAGTTCACTAGAGATTTCTGCAAATGAAAAAGGGAAGCATAAAGAATCTGATAATTTGAGGTATTAATTGGCATATTAACATGATATGCATCCATATTTCAAATTTGGATGATAATTAGATATTAACTGAGAGTCATTTTTAAAATTAAATTCCCCTTTTATTTTCAAGACTGGTTCTAATTATCTTCATGAGCAATCAATGGACCTTCAAAACGATTTATCATAAATTCATAATATTATCGAAAATGATATTATGTCTTTCAAAATTTTAGTATCGACCACAAAAATTAAGTTGACCTTTAATTTTCATCAATCATAATTATAACTTCCATGACCAACCAAATCAAAGTTGAAAACCCTAAAGTCGTAATTTTTTTTCCGGATAAAAGTAAATTCATAATTTTACAAATGCAGCCTATATATTCTGTAAAATAAAATATGACATCTATTTTACAAAAATACATTTGAATGAATTACTATACAACTAAATTAATTTTACCATTTCATATAGTAAGATTACACACTTCGTGCATCGCACGGGAGATATATTTAGTTTTGATTGAATGTTTTCATTTTTATTACTCTTGGGTAAAAACCTTTTTAATGTATGCAATCATGGAAATATTTTAGGGAGAACATTGTAAATTTAGATAGAGTGAATCGAGATATCATATTTCGGACCAAAGTAATATATGCACACTCCTTCCTATATTATAAGAGACTTAATTCTAACTAATTCACTTGCATCAATAATAACAGTTAAAAAATTAAATCTGTCATTAAATTCAAGTGATTTTCAATATTACCCTTGTAAACTACAGTAAATTTCAAGGTCATATTAATGTATACTACCTCACTACCCTTATTAAATATGTGCATATATTTCAAAAAAAAAAAAATATGTTCATATATGAAAAGAATGTTTAATACCCATTTCCGATTTTTATAAGGAACAACTATCAGTATTGTTGTCAAACTTTGTGAGTTCCTCTCCGATTTTTACAGTTATGTTATCACCTTACAAAATCAGATCGAGCCCCTCTTAAACTTGTGCTACTGACAAATCCAGTTAAATCACGAGTCCACTACCAAATTTACCATTTTTACAATTCTAACTTATAAAATCGTGTCAACTCACTGTTAAATTTGTACTAATTTTTTAGATTAGATTATTATTAGTGATTTTATGTAAGTTTCACAAAAACTTCTTGGTTGAATAAGCTAAATTAAGAATATTGTTGTATTTAATTTCAATTATTTGGATTTAAACAATGTTTAAATCAAATTGTTATATTTAATCTTTTTAATAAAATACTTTTAATAGTTATTTATTGATAAAAGTAAATCCTTACGAATTTTCTATTCAACCCTACGATCTGAGTTTACATCTTATTGCGAGTTTGAGAACTTTGACTACTAGACTTACCTTGTTTCTATTTATAAAAAAATATTCATGGTTTATCTAAAATTTTTTTGTAAGTTTTCCATTTTGTCCCCATTAATTCCTCATTTTGATTCCAATGCATTGATTATCGCATCCCAGAGATATCATTTCCTTATTATCTCTCATATTCCCTCTCCACAATAAATAAGAATATTTTTGAAACAAATGTTACAATTTTTACATATTTATTTGGCACCAATTAATTTTTATTAAGTATTCTTTATAAAAAGAAATGAGTACTTGTTAATACGTACTATTAAAGGGTCCTATAAAAAGTAGTAAATAAAATTGGTATAAAAAAGAGAAGCACGTGTATATATAAGGAGACAGAGAGGGTGAAACTAAAGACACAGAGGAATTGAAAATTATAAATGGTTGGATCAAAGCCGACAGCATTGTCGTTTTTGTGAGCCAAGTGCTCGGAGCTGGCACGATCTTCTGTGAGAAAGACACTTCATTTTTGAGCTTCTGGGTTAATAATCAGAGAAATGAAGGACAACAAAGGAAGAAGGAATCAAATTTATCAACGATGCAAACTACTTTTTCAACATAACTTATTTACAGATTTTTGTAACAGAATTTTGTTTAGTATGCTTCCTTAGTAAATTCACATCTTTGTTAATCTGCATCGAAGTTTTAGACATATAGGTGCTCAATAATGATCGAAAGAAAAGATCAATCTGAGATTTTTCTGCTGCGTTAGAACGATTTTTCTTCCTGGTTAATTAATAATCAGAGAAACCAAAGAGAACAAAGGAAGAAGGGATCACACTTTTTTAATACTGTTTAGATTAACAGTGGAAGTTACTTTTTTCGATGTGATTTATGATCTAAGTAGTAAATATTTGATAGGAGTTTTGCCTCAACTTCCGCAACCGTACTTCTCTATCGCTCACACAAACATGCCTCTTAACATTATAAAAGCACATTCAAATGTTAACCAAAATAAAACTCATATCATATTCTTACCTTGTCATCGTAAATCAAGTTAAAAAAATAGCGTCTAACATTAATATCAATAAACCCTATTTGGTTTTGCTATGAACACTACTACACAAGGTAAAAAGGACGTGGGTCAGATAGCAAGATGGATGTGTAGTTTAAGTAATTGGTTATTGTAATGTATACTTTAACGTTAGTTATTTTTCCAGTTGACGTTAAATGTTCTTTCCCAAATCGTATGAATGTCGGTCTTTTTGACGATCCTTGGGCTCTTCTCCTCCCCCACATCCTACGATTTACATTCAATTTAATTTACTCAATACAAATGGAAGGCAACAACAACCTTTTTTGCCCCACTTTCCTGTGTTTCACATTTCTTTGGAACCCAAAAAAGAACGGTGGGTGCGCACCTAATTTTAGGAGAGGGAACATAATAAGCATGGCATGATTTTTTTTTTTGAGGCTGTTATAAAAAGTGACTACTGGAAAGACACTTCATTTATGAGCTTTTGGGTTAATTAATAATCAGATAAATGAAGGAGAACAAAGGAAGAAGGGATCAAACCTCTTTTTGTTTTAATCTTATAAAAACTTGTTCATGCTAGTTGAGGTAAAAATCCTTTCATATTCTTACATTATCGAGCGTACATCATATTGGAAAGGGTAATTTATACTGCTAGTACAAACAGATCCTGTTTGGTTATTGCTGTAAGTGAAGACAGGTTTGAGGTCTCAAGCGTAGTTGACCCACCAGCAAATGTGCTTCAGTTCTTGCGTACTCATTCTCCATGCAAGATCGTCAAACTCGGCTGGGGCGAAGGTTTGTCTCTGAGACACTGTTTTATGATCATCATACACGTTCTTTTGCAATATTGTTTTAGAATTCTTGTAGCGAGTCCATGATTTTGAATATGTATCCAAAAGGGCAGTGATACTATAATTTTGTTTATAAAGCCTTGGATCAACCAAGGCAAGCACTTTTTCCTAGATTTTATTATTGGTTTTTTGGATTTATTTTTTTTGAAAGATTATCCTTGTCTTTGTTCATGACTTGGATTGGAACAAATTACTATAATTCATCCGCGTCTATGAATGAGTCGACATTTTTCATAAATATTTATCAGAGCAACTGACTAATGTGAATTTGGATACATATTTTCATAGGTCCTTTTGTACAAGACAGGATTTGAATTCATTCCACCCATTTCGTAATCTACCTAGCCCATCATTTAACCAAGTACCCTTGGGGTTAAACTTTAATAATGCCATGAATCCATGATTTTGAAACTGGTTAGTCTCAAAAAGTACACTGATAATGTATTTTTTCAATAACACTTTGACCACCCGGTGATGCACCTTTTCTAGATCCTATTATCATATATCCGAGCAATTGAAGAATCTAAATCGAATGCTCCAGGGTATTTTTAAGGAAAATGAGATTCGAACCCAGTCTTAACACTTTGTGCTATAACTAGTCAGTAACTTAATCAAGAACCGTGAACATTGATAATGTGCTTGAGTGGATCTTTCTCTATTTCGTCCATAAATTCGTTTCCAAATGCTAATCTCTGGATCAAAGCATTTGAAATTGTTGGTGCCCAATGATCCATAGAAAACACCAATTAATCTGAGATTTGCTTGAACCATTTCTTGAACTTTCCCTCTGTTTTGGGGTTTTCCTTAGCTATATAGTATGGACTCTGTTTGATTATTATGAAATTAATGAAGAACTAAAATAGTATGTTACTGTAGGATTCGGGCGTACTTGACAAGTCAAACATATACTGCAGATACCCACGTGGAATATGAATCACAAGAGCGGATCCGGATGCAAGACACAACAAAAGGGAACTATGGGTGAAGAGAGAGTTTTGATGGTTGGTTCCTCAAATAGAGGAAGGGGAAAACTGTTCCTGCACAATCCTTCCCTCAACCGTTCCCACTCAAAATTTCATTTTTAATTTTCAAATTCACTCAATTGGGAATATTACAACTTTGTTCCCACAGAAATCTATATTTGCACATTCGACCCATCACATGGATTTTGGGCCTAATCCATCAAGGGTGGCCCATTTTCCAATATCTCCCACTCACACTTAGTGGATTAGGGAACGTGGGCCTTATCCCTCTCTCTTCTTTCTTTCATACTGAGTGATTTGCCGTGGCCGCATGGGCATGACGTCTTTTAGATGTTTGTACTAGAAATCCCTTTTACAGGATCAGCACAAAACAATCTTTCTTCGTGTAGCTTGAATTCGGTATTATGCCTCGTATGTCTTAGATTTAACCAAAAATACACTTTCACTTGACGAATCTAATCCCTCTCAAGTCAACATAAGACTTAGATCGTCTTTCTCGTATGCGAGGTGTCCACACTTATAAAATCACAAAGTTGATATAATAAGGGACATGTTACATACACCGGCATAGTTGTGCTTTTTCAGGTAATCTTCCTTTCGCCCATATATCATTTTGATATACATCAACCGCTTTCCTAACATAGTACCTTGTATCGCATCCATCATGATAGTGGGATGTATGTTAAGGTAGCAGTCATTGAAATATACCTCCATGATAATGTTAAAGTCAAAGGACATAAATAGAAATATTAATTTCTTGGGACTCACACAGCAACGAAGCAGGGATCCATTCACTTGCTTCCCTTTTGCGGTTATATAACACATGTGGTATGAATCACATGCTACGGTGTTTCTCTTATACTATAAGAGCGTACATCATTTTAATACTTATTATCAACTTCATACAGACTTTCAGTCTAGATGTTTCCAACATCTAAACCCAATTCTTCTTCCTCTCATATCTCATATGGCATCAGTATTGAAGAATTTGTTGTCTGGTAACAGGCATCACGGGAGCAGGTCTCCATGATTCGATCCATGTTTTATACGTATATACATTGAATCTCATCTCGACATGCTACACTATTGTCGAGGTGACATAGTTTGTATTTCTTCTCTACCATATCAGCATTCTTGCTGCCTTACTGGTGAATACAAGTGTCTCATCTTTGCATACTCCTCCTGAGTATTAAAGGCGGTAGCTCGTGTGAGAGAGCCTACCTCACCTGCCTGTACGACATACTAGACATTGTATACTTGTACCCAGACACATGAATCAATGATAAGAAATTGAATACATTAATTATAAAATTTAGTACATAGTGTCTACAAATTTACATCTTACGTATACCAATAGCCCTTACATGCTTCTCAAATATTTCTCTGGCTATTGGTTTAGTCAAGGGATCTGCGACCATACCCTTGGTCGAAATATGTTGTACATTAATAACTTTCTGTGCTACATAATCTCTCACAAAATTATACTTATTATCAATGTGCTTAGTCTTGCATATGATATTTGGGGTCTTTCGTGTAGGCTATGGTTGCTGTATTGTCACAATATATTAACACAGGATTTGTACTCTCATTCCCAAATCCAAGGTGTTCAATAAATCTCTTCAGCCATATAGCCTTTTGCACTGCCACAGTGCAAGCCACAAACTCAGCTTCCATGGAATGTAGGGCTATACACATCTGCTTCTTGCTGCTCCAACTTATGGCGCCATTGGTCAGCAAGAAAGTATAACCTGAAGTTGACCTTTGTTCAACTTCGTTTCCACCTACATCAGCATCGGAGTATCTAATGAGCCGTAGATTGCTTCCTTGATAAGTCAGTGCATAATCCGTGTGCCCTTTAAGTATCGCAGTATCCTTTTCACATCTTTCCAATGTTGTTCACTAGGATTTGATTGGAGTCTACTCACTAGTCTAACTGCGAAGCAAATATCTGGCCTTGTACACATCATTCCATACATTAGACTTCCAACGGCACTAGCATAAGGAACTCTTTCCATTCTTTTCTTGGCTAACTTAGTCTTGGGACACATTTCAAGATTCAGGCTAACTCTAGTAGTTACTTGGGTGTCTAAGGGATTGCAGTTACTCATGTTGAATCGCTCGAGAATCTTCTTAATGTAATTCTCCTGTGAAAGAGATAGAACTCTTTTTGAGCAATCCCTTTGGATTTTAACTCTAAGTATGTACTCTGCTTCTCCCATGTCTTTCATCTCAAAGTTTGATGACTGCCATTCTTTAACGGCTAAAATCAAAGTTAGGCTATTTTCGGCCAAAAGTATATCGTCTACATATAATGACAACATCACAAAGTTATCATCAAACCACTTGGTGTAGACGCAGTAGTCTTCTTCAATCATTTTAAAATCATATGAGGTTATCGCCTTGTGAAACCTCAAGTACCACTGTCTGGATGATTGCTTCAATCCATAAATGGACCTTCTGAGCTTACAAACTTTGCTCTTTGAACCTTTCCATACGAAACCTATCGGTTGTTCCATATAGATTTCTTCATCCAAGTCTCCATTTAGAAATACAATTTTTACATCCATTTGATGTAACTCCAGATCTAAACTATTTACTGTTACCAGAATTAGCCTTATTGAATTAAAGCGTACAACAGGCGAGAATGTATCCTCGTAATCAATACCTTTCTATTGTGTATATCCTTTTGCTACCAAACGTGCCTTATACTTGTTAATTGATCTATCCGCTTTTCTTTTTATTTTGAGAACACACTTGTTCCTAATGGCCTTTCGACCTTTTAGTAGATCAACGAGTTCCCAGACATGATTCTTTTTCATTGAATCAATTTCTCCTTCCATTGCTTTCTTCCATTCATCCTTGGTTGGGCATGACAAGGCTTCTTATATAGAACATGGCTCATCATCTCCATCTGGAGTGACCATGAGCGCTTCCCTTTCTATTGGGAAATGCCTCTTAGGTACTTTTCCCTGTCACTCCTTCTTGTGGAAACCTCTTGTCTCTTTCGTTTCTTTTGGCTTGGCCTTGATAAAGGCCTTTCTGAGCCTTCTGATCTCCTACTCAGATCGCTATATTGAGACGATTGGGGATCATTAGATCGATCTGCACTACCTTGTTCCTCTCTCTCATAAAGAGATACCGTTCGATCTATCTCTCCTCTGCCAGGAAATTCACTTTCCAAAAATACAGTATCCCTTGATTCAATTTCAGTTACTATTCCATCTTCATTTTCCCCAATGAAAATGTATCCTTTAGATTCTTTTGAGTATCTTATAAAGATACATTTCTTTCCTCTTAGACCCAACTTCCCATGCCTATGGGAATGTCATGAACGTATGCATCTGACCCCTAGGGTCTTAAGATACTTAAATCGGGCTTGCGTTTGGTCCACAATTCATAGGGTATGGAAGTAACCGCCTTTGAGGGTACACGATTAAGTATGAAGGCCGCTGTTAATAAAGCATCACCCCAATATGAAATAGGTAAGCTTGCTTGAGCCATCATCGACCTAACCATGTCTAGAAGAGTTCTGTTTCTTCTTTCAGACACACCATTTTGTTGTGGAGTGCTAGGGATAGTTAGCTGCCTAATTATCCCTTTTTCTTTACAGAGTTGTTTAAACTGATCATATAAGTATTCACAACCTCGGTCAGTACGCAATACTTTTAGTGCTTCAGACTTTTGTGAAATCAAATAAACGTAACCATATCGTGAAAAGTCATCAGTAAAGGTAATGAAGTACCAAGCTCTGTGCCTTGCCCTCACACTCATAGGACCATATATGTCAGAGTGGACTAAGTCTAATGGATTTTTAGCTCTGTTCCTGTACTGAAAGGTTTTCTATTTGCTTTACCAGCTAAGCAATTTTCACATAAATACATTTCCATGTTTGGAACTTCACCTAGTAAGCCTTCCTTTGCCAGTTTTATCATTTGATTCTGGTTTATGTGCCTTAGTTTAGCATGCCATATGTGACACTCCTTAATTTACCCCTTAGCTTCATTACAAAGTGAATTAGAATCAAAAGGAAGCCTCATTATGATCAAAGGGTCCAAAAGTTTCAATTTGAAAACTTTCAAGTTTGTGAAAGTTACTATTCACTGGTTTTAGGACCAACTTTGAAAATTCATAACTAATTGTAGAAAAATCAAAATTGAGTGCTTCCAATTTCTATTTGAAGCTTGTAAGTTCCTTTAC
>JANTPZ010137181.1:0-11990 GCA_025593235.1 Vachellia pachyceras
GTGTCTGTGGCCAAGAGAAGAATCAAACAGAAATATAATAAGATTGTTGTGTCGAAAAACTCAATGTTTTTACCTTTACTGACATGCTCATATGCTCCTCAAACCTATGTTACAAACCCCAGAAGCCAGCAGAGAGGGAAAGATGGGCACAAAGAATATAGAAATCATTTTAGTGACTTGCGTGTCATGTGTTTCTGAAAAAAAAAAGTATCTGTATATACGTGTGTATGTAAAATTCTTTCCAGATGATAAATAATTTTGAAGGCAAAAATTGACTATAATGAAAATTAATTATTTGATCATAAAGTTTACACTTAGATATAGCTTAGTGTCTTAACTTTAATTCTAACTTGATTGAAAGTTAATCTTTAAATTTTAGCGGGGTATGACTTAGTTACTGTAATTTCAACTATTTAAAATGTTGGTATATATTCAATATCTAAAAAAATTGCAAGGATAAAAGTTATTTTTTAAACTTTGGGATTAATGCTTTAAATGTCTAAACTATAGACACTCAATTATATCAAATTAAAGTTCAATGAATGGGTTTTGAAAACTAGACGCATGAAACTGAATTTAATTAAAGTTTAGAGATTGGATTATTGTTAAAATAAAACTGAGGGATAAATAATAACTTTTCTTTCAATTCATCATATAGAGTATTATGATTATTATTAGAAAATACTAATTAGTAATGATTATGATAACATGAAATATATTTCAAAAGTGAATAACATTCTCACCCAACGTAGCCAAGTTAAAGAAATGAATGATTGTACCTAAAAATTATAATTCTTTTCCATGAAACAAAATTAGCTTCTACACATTACTTTATGGTTTTGAGAGACTTATATGTCACCTTTATTTGAAAAAAAAAACATTATCAGTAGTTTTTGAGTGAAATTTAAAGAGAATATTTTATATATCTTCCATGCTTGTGTCGAAGTGACAAGTTAGAGAAAGAGAGAAATGAGAGTATAAATGAAGCAGTAGGTGAGGATGCAGAATTATTGGAAACTGTTTAGTGTTAGGAACAAAGTTAAAATGGCATTCCCAGTGGATGAGATAGAGAAGATGGCGGCGATGGTGTTCATGGATGAGAAGTCGTCGTCGTCGTCGGCGGCGGCGGTGCCGGCACCGTTCCTTAAAAAGACTTATCAGCTGGTGGACGACCCTCTTACCGACCACATTGTCTCTTGGGGTTCCGATGAGTCGTCTTTCGTGGTGTGGAGGCCTCCTGAGTTCGCCAGAGATCTCCTTCCTAACTACTTCAAACACAACAACTTCTCCAGCTTCGTTCGCCAGCTCAATACCTATGTACCTCTCTTTCTCTCTCTACATATTTCTTCACTGGATTTGAAGCCTCTAATGCTAATCTCTCTATTGTCTCTAATGTCCTTCTGTGTATTTTTTTTATCATTAGATTCTAACATTTTGAAACTGTGCAGAGAATTAATCAAAATGGTACAATTTTTTTTCATTTTTACGGTTTCTTTAAAGAGCTAAGATATATATTTGCTACGGGAAGTTTTCAAGTCATGAGCAGTGTTATGTTGAAAGTTTCTGCCGGAGTGATATTGTCTTAGAAGCATTAGTTAAAATCAAACTATGTTACTTTTAGGTAAAAAAGGTTGATGATGAATGTTAATTTTTTTAAATGATCAGCCAAGTATTTTAATAGGAATGATCAACATGTTTACATTTGAAACTTTTGTTTAACATTAAATCCAAAAAAATTTTTAAGGGAACATGGCTCATGATTGAACACTTTTAAATTAAATTTACACTTTTAGCAGTTTAAAAGAAACTATAAAATTGTGTAATTTTAATTTATTCTCTGCACTCTTTCATGCCAGTTAGATATAAAAAATATCGATCCTAGAATTTAAAATATAGAAAGAAAAAAATAAAATATTTGAGACCTTATGGCATTACGGTGGACATTTGTGGAAGATCCTTTCTTACGCAATTGTGTATGTGTGTAAGTACATATGTTTTGTGGAATCTGCAGGGATTCAAGAAGGTGGTAGCAGATCGGTGGGAATTCGCAAATGAGTACTTCAGAAAGGGAGCTAAGCACCTTCTTTGTGAAATCCACAGAAGAAAAAGCCCTCACCAACACCATCTTCATGATCAGCCACCGCCACAAAGTCTCTTTTGGAACACAGAAACTACTTATCCTCCATTGTTAATGCCATCACCTTATTATTCTTCTCTCACTAAACCTTCTGCAACAACAACAACAAGATCATCAGGAGGAATCAGTAGCAGTACCACTTCTCATCATCATGAAGTTCTAAAAGCGCTTTCAGAAGATAACCAGAGACTGAGGAAGAAGAACTTGATGCTCTTATCAGAACTCACTCACATGAAGACTCTTTACAATGACATTATATACTTCATCCAGAACCATGTCAAACCAGTTGTGGATCATAATAATAATAATATTCCCAAGCTGGTTGAATTGGATTCTTCATCAGTCTCACTTGATCATCAGGCTCCTCAAACTGATGATGATGCTAAGTTGGAAAATAATTCTTCACCAGCTGGTTGTTGTTCTGTGAAGCTATTTGGGGTCCCACTCAGTAGCAGAAAGAGGTTGCATTCAGAATATATGGATGAAGAAGAGTTTGTTGAGTGTGTTAATTGACTAATTAATATATTATTAATTGAAGATTGATGATTGTGTTTGGTTTTCTGTAGATGAGAGGGGCTCTGATTGATTGTTTTGGTTTGATGAGAGACCCACTCTTCTTAGTTGTTTTTGTGTAAATAGCAATATTCTGGCAGTGGTGGATTAAGAGAATTTTATAATGAGATTACAGATTTGCTTGCTCATTGATTATTCTGCTTGAATAGACGCATAAGTTATGGAATTTCTTTATTTTTTAAATTCATTCAACTCTTTAATTTGGGTTTTAGAAATTTCATTAAACCTTTTTTTTTGGTACCATCCATTCCAATGAAGAGAATGATTTTATCTAGCCAGAGATGAAACTCTACTTCACACACACACACACACACACACACACACATTTCATTGGAATATGTTATTCTTGTTATTTTCATAGGTTTCGCATAGGGAAGATTACTTTTAAAGTGAAAATTATATAAGATCTTGAATTCTCCAATTCTAATAATTAACTTTTGAAGTATGGTTCTTTTCAAGAATTTGCACTCATTGCATTCATTCTTTTCGAGAGCCGAAATATCAAGAGACGGAAGAGAAGTGCCTTAATTACAAGACTTTCCCTTCGTGACAATTACTCAGCACAACAATATATAGAAGGTGGGATTTAGTTTAACTAGAGATGGGTCAACACAACGACTCCTAAATAAGTGGCCAAACAAAGCAGTTTTTTTAATTGGGACTATTTTATTACCTCCAATGTTAAAGGTTTTAACATTCAATCTCAAAAGTTACAAAAACACCTTTTTTAATAGGTGGCCAAACAAACCAGGCTTTTTAATAAAAATAAAATCCATGGTGACACACATGGAAGCACATTATATTGAGCTTTATGTGATTCATCGCCAATAAATGGAGAAAGATAAAAAAAAAAGAAGGAAGAAGAAGGACAGAAATTAAAGTTGAAAGGAAACATTACATTCCGAGGAATGTGCAAATGTGACTCAAAGTAACATAACGCCATCATTCCACACCTTCCATTATTATATCTATATGTGTGGAATCTTATGCATATAATCCATTTCTCTCATCAAACCAATACAAAACATAATAAGAAAATCGTTTGAATACCAATGTTCTGAAATATCTCATATAAAAAGTATTCGTACTCAGAGATTCAAGTTCTATTGATTAATAAAATTTTTAAACAGGATTTTTTCACCAATTTTCTCATAGTATCCTTTCAAAAAATACCTCCTAATCTATACATTTTGATTTAGGATCTAAAAGTGACTTAATCATGTGAAGTCCCAAAGGACTAGTTTAAGATTAAATTTTACAACAAAATTACTTGAATGTCCTTGACAATGAATCAAACATATTTTTTTTAACAAATAACAATTTTAACTTATCAAGTGATAACAACTAGATAATAACATTTAAGAGCATGTGGATGATTGTTTCTGCTAACTTCGTAGTGATTGGGTGTTCAAGGGTCTTCAATTAAGATTTACAAATTAAGAGTGCCTTTTTATCTTTCCCAAAAGATATTTAAAAGCAACTGCTAGCATGCAATAAAGGAATATAGGTCAAATTCTCAACAAAAAGAACAAGTGTCTTTGGCCATAAAGAATGCATTGGGATTATAGTATTATATTAATTTGTTGAATTTTTGCCTCCCATACATTCTTGTCCATTTAGCTTTTTTTTAATGTGATTTCATGGATGTGATATTCAATGGACCAATTTGTTTTTTTTTTGGCCAACATCAATGGACCAATTTGTTGAAATAACAAAAGTAGGGGAATATCATAAAAAGCTTGCCTTTTGGTATATAAAGCTGACCCAATGAATTACAGCATTACCAATACCATAGTATTATGTTGAGAATATCAAACACTCTCACATAAAAGTGCACAAGACTTCCAAGAAAAGAAGATTCTCTATTGATGAGCATCTGATTTTGATGCAGCAAGCTAGTTATGAAAAGATAAGTGTAAACCCATGCATACCTAATTTATCATGTCTCAATTTTTTTTTTTGAATAGATGTCTCAATTAATATAAACCACTTGACCTATCCTTATCTAAAGAAATATATGAGTCTCTCTTCCTATTTATAAAGTATAGAGAAGAAGTTTTTCTTACTCTAAACATAAGTTATGCCATTAAATTTGTGTCACTAACTTTTCCTTTTAGCCTTAATAAATGTTGGTATATGCTATTTAATTTTTAAAGCATGTATGTTCAATAGAAACAAAATCCAAAAGTTATTAAATTTTTAAACAAGCGAATGAATTCAAAGTTTTTCTTTGTTTTAGCAAAATATGTTTGAATGATTTATAAATAGAGCCGAGTGTTACTCTTTTGGTTCTTTTATCAAAGCACTTTCTAGAAATGATAAGTGGTTCCTATTTAAAGTTATCAATTGAAATACCCCCTCTAGTCCCTTTCATCGGATTCCCTCTAGAATGTTTCTTTGACCATCTTTATAAGAGTTTATGATAGTTTCAATAAGTATTAATTTTTTTCCCATATATGCCCACATGTAATAAGGGTAGCGAAAGAATAGAAATTAATATAATTTTGGAATTTAGTGTAATGGCAAGAGTATTAGTGCATAAAATTGAATTTTATGACAAATTTCATGTTTTAACTGATTTTGTTAGTCCACGTGAGTTAGTTAAAATGTTCTTATAACAATGATCATGGGTAGTATTAAATACAATTATCAAAGATTGCCCCAATTTAATGTTTCATGTGATTTCTTTTTTTTTTTTCACTTTTTAAGATATGGTTCATTGTTTTAAACATCGGTAACTTTAATTTTCTTAAAAAATAATGACTTAACCATCTCTCCTTAATTCATGTTAGATAATTGAAAATATCTTAGAATATGAAAAACTAAATATATACATTTCTTTTAACTAAAAATTTAACATTGATTTACCATATTATGGAGATTGGTTCCATCCATTAGAGTCAACTTTATTGGTCATACATTTATAAGCAATTGTAAGATTTCTCATCTAGAATTTCATCAGCTATTTAACAAAAAGCCTAATCATTGGGTTCCATTATCATAGTAACATGAAGTGAAGAAGAGATAGCTAAAGTATCCTAAAAAATAACGTGGTTTCACCAAAAGATAGTTAAATCTAACGAAAGTGATTAGTTCTTTTTTTACAAATAATAGAAAGTAAGAGCCCAAAAGGGGCATTGTTGGAATTCCATCCCCAAAGGCATATTTGCATAACTTAAAAAAAGTTTGTATCCTTGTAATCAAAATATTCAAGTTTCAACTTAAGTAGCCTATGTTGGCCTATTTGGAAACGCGATAGAGAAGTGCTTTTACGTAAGTCGAGGTAAATATGTAAATGAGATTATCTAGTTTTGCGGAAACACACTGTTGAAATGCTTTTGGGCTCCCCAAAAGTGTTATCAAATAGGGTCATTGCATGTTGATTATTAGGTTCATGACAAAATAATGCAGCTATTACCAACAAAATTAAGGGCAAAAGGAGTAATGTACAACTAACCCCATCCTTGATAAAATAGCTGAATAACTAATTTATTAATACTAGATAAAATTAGAACTAGTTATTTGCAATGAATAAATGTTAATTTATTGAAACATTGTCTAATCAAGTTTCACTAAAACATTTTCTAATCATGCGGATTTGAAGTACATATTATTTTTTTATTAAGTACATGTATCCTCATATTGAAGGGAATCCAATTTGAGGCATCGTCGAACATTATGTCATGTTTGGTATAGTGGAATTGGAAGGTGGAATTGGAAATGGAATTCATTTCCTATGTTTGGTATAGTGAAATTGGGGGGTGGAATTAGAAATGGAAATGGAATTCAAAATAGGTAGAAATGAATTCTATGATGTAGCCCATGGAATTAATTTTTTGGCCCCTCATTTTTTTCTATATTTATATCCATTTCCATCTTCATCTCCATTTCCATTTCTACCAAAATCAATTCCAGCGTACCAAACGAGCCAAATGTGATTATATCTTTAAATTTAAATTTAAACCTTAATTGGTAAATTAATACTTTTTATTAGACTCGATCCTGGATTATTTATGAAGACTATGGGTGTGTTTGGAGACGCGTTATGAGACCCAAAAGTTAGTTGCACAGTGTTATAAGTCCGATTGGTTTCCTGTTCCCTTCTTCGGTCCGTTTGGAGAAGCTCATGGATGTAAGATGCTTGTGGGCAGAAGCTCTTTTGCCGACAAGCTTGAAAGTGGAGCTTCTCCTCTACTGTGCGCTGCTCTTCTCTTTTCTATGCGGCTGTCTCGTGGTCCTTGGTTAGTGATTGCTGGTGTTTCCTTTTCGGCTTTGTTTTTTCCCCAACTCTGAGCAATGAATATATTCAAAATAGAACAAGGTCTTCCAAGTTCCAACATCCAAAAACAATTAAAAGAACTGACTGGAAGGAGAAACAAATAAACACTAAACAAAAACACCATGAGAGCATAAATGGTTCTTCATCCATGATCAAGAAGAACACTGGTCATGTCATTCTCTAAAATTTAATTTCAATTTAAAAAGTTACTATTTAATTTTAATTTATTTTTATTTAAGTTTTCATGGTTCATATTTTCAATATTAATTTTGGAAAAAAAGTTACTTATCCCACCGTGTTTCCAAACACATTTTCTTTTATAAATAAGTCACTTATCTGATCGTGTTCCCAAACGCACTCACTTTTACAAATAAGTCACTTCTTCCACCGCTTTCCCAAACACAAATCATTTTTACAATCTGACTTATTTCCAATCTGACTTCTCCATAAGTACTTCTGTGAATAAGTTACTTATCCCACCGCTTTCCCAAACGGACTCCATGTATTTGTGCTTGTTTGGGAATCCGTTGGAAGAGAGTAACACACTAATAGTAATGCTTATTTATGAAGACTACTTATTTAATACAAGATCATGTACCGCTTGGATATTAACATTGGATTCAACTATCTATTTGATCAAAGGCCCAACTTTTGAGCCCAGCCAACAGACAACATAGTGAGTATAGCTGTGGCAGTGCAAAATGCTCTTTATTGTTTATGAATAATACGTTCTAGAATATGTTTATTTATTAAATATTAATATTATATTGATTAACATATTTATATTGATGATTATGAAGAAAATGACACGACCTGTGGTTTTGTATATGATATCTTTTTAAAAAGTTTTTTTAATCTTTTTAAGTAGCCACTTTATATTTTGTTATCCTTGTATTAACTACATTTATGTTGATTGCATTTGCAATGAAGAAAATGATACACTGCTAAGGTTTATACAGGTACTTCTTGAAACTTGAAAGTGTGTTATCATTTTTATTAGTCACTTTATGGCTTTTATCCTTTTTATTAGTTACCTTATAAAAAGTACGTACGTCTTATATTGAATAGTAAAATTTTGTGTGGGCAATAAAGGATTGAAAATTAATTCAATTTTATTATAACCAGTTTAATATTGTAACCAATATTTAGCCTTTTTCTTAATATTTGAAGATTAATTTAAAATAACTGATTTCTTTATCTCTGTTTATAGGTTCTGTTTTTTTTATTTCAACTCTACCCCTAAATAGAAGTCTTTATACAAGATCTTAGGCATAACTAATAATACCTTTGTCCAAAAGATACCAGGTAATTATGTTTAAAATATTGCGATATTAAATTGAGAGTAAAAAAAATAAATTGTTCTAATTAAATCCAAATGAAATACTAAAATCCAGATTGAAACATGTATTTAAGAGGCCTCCTAATCAAGCGTTCATGATTTAAAATCGCATCTATTTATTCAAATAATTTTAAACATGTGATCGATCATGGCAACATTCAAATGATGACTTGGTGTGCGTCTGATAATCTATCAGGAGAATAATTTTATATAAATCGAAGTAAGTATATGAAAAGAGTTTTGTCTCAACTTTCATAAATGTGAGTGCCAAATATGACACGAAAGAAAAGAAACTGAATGAAATGACACGAAAGAAGAAGAGAAAGGGAATGAAAGAATCAGTCTGTCTTATTCATCTTCTCAAGTGGTGAATATATACACATCATACACGTTTCTTGTATGCATGACATGTGCGTATTGTTGCATGGTTCATGTGACTTGTTACAACAGATTATAACTGAATAATATAACAAGTAAACAGATAACTATATTGCTAACTGATCTTGAAACCAATCTTGGATGGAGTCCGTTGCTGGTTTTGGATGACGTCCGTTACCCCCTGCAAGCTGGCGAGTATTTGTTAATCAATCCAAGCTTTGACGACAATGAGCGAAAAGGTTGAGGATTCAGAGGTTTAGTAAGAATGTCCGCGAGCTGATTGCGACTTCGAACTGGTAGAAGGTGGATGATGCCAGCTTGGACTTTGTCTCGTACTAGGTGGCAATCAAGTTCAATATGTTTGGTTCGCTCATGAAAAATGGGATTGGAGGCAATATGAATTGCTGATTGATTATCACAATAAATCATGACTGGGAGCTGATGTTTGATCTGTAAGTCGTTCAGGAGATATAATAGCCATTGGACTTCACATGTGACTGCACCCAAGGCTCGGTATTCTGCTTCACAAGAAGAACAAGATACAGTTGTTTGTTTCTTTGATCGCCATGAGATTAAAGCAATGCCGAAGAAGACACAGAAGCCAGTAAGGGAGCGGTAAGTGTCTGGGCATCCTACCCAATCAGAGTCGCTATATGCTTTAAGAGTGAAGGTAGAAGTGGAAGGGAAATAGAGACATTTGCCGGGAGATCGCTTGATATAGCGAAGTACTCAAAGGGCGGCCTGAAAGTGTGATGTAGTTGGGGCTTGCGTGAACTGACAGAGTTGTTGCACTGCATATGATAGGTCTGGTCTGGTGGTAGTGAGATATAGTATACGGCCAACAAGTCTTCTATATTGAGGTACATCAGAGAATGTTAAGCCACGATCTTTAGAAAGGCGGGTAGACCGATCCATGGGGGTGCTGGCGTGTTTGCATGCTAGATATCCAGCATCGGCAAGTATGTCGAGAGCAAACTTGCGCTGATTCAAGGTAATACCAGACAATGAACGAGCTACTTCAAGTCCCAGAAAATATTTAAGAGGGCCAAGGTCCTTGATTTTGTAAGAGTCATCGAGGAACCTTTTGATGCGAACTATTTCAGAATGATCATTGCCAGCTAAGATGATATCGTCAACGTATACAATGAGTGCTGTGAAAGAATTAACTTTACTGTGAATGAAGAGTGAGTAATCTGATTTAGACTGAGTATAACCAGTTGAAGTAAGTGCAGTAGACAATTTTGCAAACCATTGTCGAGAGGCTTGTTTTAAACCATAGATTGATTTTTGTAGTTTACAGACTTGCTGAGAAGCTGGGGATGAGAAGCCAGGAGGAAGACGCATGTAGACTTCCTCATAGAGGTCACTGTGTAAGAAGGCGTTGTTGACGTCTAATTGCTCAAGATGCCACTGAGAAGCTAATGCAAGAGCAAGTAGGAGGTGAACGGTGGTCATCTTGGCTACAGGAGAAAAGGTCTCCAAGAAATCGATGCCCTCAGTCTGTGTATAACCTTGTGCGACCAGTTCAGCCTTGTACCGTTCTAGTGTACCATCCGCACGAAACTTTGTTCGAAAGACCCATTTGCAGCCAATGGCACGTTTGCCCAGTGGTAAGTTAGTCAATATCCATGTATTATTTTGCTCTAGAGCTGCGATTTCATTTTTCATAGCTTGCTGCCACTCAGGAAATTTTATGGCTTCTTTATATGATCTTGGTTTGTTAGGTACAGAGATAGAAAGAATGAATTGTTTATAAGAGGGGGACAAACGATCATATGAGAGGATAGATGAAATGGGATACTTACAAGCTGAAGGCATGGAAATGGATTGAGCTGAAGTGATCAAGGAGCAGTGGTAGTCACGCAAATATGATGGCTGCTTGTGCTCTTTGATAGAGCGTCGGGGGATGGGTGATGAGGGAATGATATGTTGATTAGATGAAACTGGGGAATGTAATGGTGTAGCAGAAGATGATGTAGGTAATGGAGTGGCAGAAATGGGATGAATGGGCATGGTGTCATCTACATGAGAAAAGGACTAAGGCATAGGTAATGGTGCATCAGAATATGATATAGGTGCTGCGGGATCAATAGGAGCAGGCTGAATGATTGTAGATTCATCTTGGGATAAAAAAGGTTGAGATATGGGAAATGATGTGGTTGGAACAGATGGTGTGGTATGGAGAGGAAATATAGATTCATAAAATATTACATGCCTTGAAGTAAAAATTTGGTTATTTTGTAGATCAAGTAAAGTGTACCCTTTAGTACCCCTTTTGAAACCAAGAAAAATACACCTGCGAGCTCGTGCATAAAATTTTCTTCTGTTGTGTGTTGAGCTACATGCATAACATAGTGAGCCAAGTACTTTTAGAGTAGTGTAATCTGGGGGATGATTATACAGTGATTGAAAGGGGGATTTATTTTGCAAAATAGGAGTGGGAAGTCGATTGATTAAGTAAACTGCATGTTGAATTGCATATGACCAGTAAATGAGTGGTAGATTGGAATGAAAGATGATGGCTCGTGCAGTGTTCAGAATATGCTGATGTTTGCGCTCAAGTACACTATTTTGCTGTGGGGTTTCCACACATGAAGTTTGGTGTAGTATTCCTTTGGAAAGATAGAAAGAGTCCATTTGAAATTCTGCTCCATTGTCTGTGCGTATGATTTTGACATGAGCATTATGTTGAGTTTCAAGAAATTTGATCAATTGCTGAAAAGAAGTGTGAGCATCTGATTTATTTTTAAGAAAATAGATCCATGTGTGTCTACTAAAGTCATCTACAACAGTGAGAAAATATCTATGATCATTGATGGATGGAGTAGCATATGGACCCCAAATAACAGCATGTAGTAGTTCAAAAGGCTGAGTTGTGAAGGTGTTACTGATAGGGAAAGGAAGTCTGCGTTGTTTGGCAAAATGGCAAGGATCACAACCAAGTACATATGATTTTTGTGGAATGAAAGGAAATTGATGGTGAAGAATGTCCAAGACAGCAGGTGAAGAGTGGCCAAGTCGGTAGTGCCAGAGAGGGAACTGTGAGATATTTGTGTTGACAGAGTTGACGCAAGCAGAATGATCATTGTGACCTGTTAGTTTGTAAAGGCCTTGGGACACTTGTTCGCCGTTTTTCTTCCGCAAGTATACGGGTCGCAAGTAGTATAAAAAGTTATCGTTCCCACGAAGACTATGGCGAAAGTGAGCAAATAAATGAAATTGTGCTATTAATTAGGTTGGGTAACAATCATTTTTGAAAAGTTCAATTTGGTTCAAAACAAACT
>JANTPZ010137185.1:0-17115 GCA_025593235.1 Vachellia pachyceras
AGTGGATCTGTTTGCATCCGCTACTACCACTGGATTGCACTGAGGCTTGTGTACATAGTAGTTAGATTTTGATTTCAATGTGAATACATCTCCCATCAGATATTTGAATGTTGGTTCAAAACGTTACGAGGGACTAATCTTTTTTATTAGATTTAATTCTTTTTAAATTAACTTTTTTTTAAATTCAACCTTACTAGTATAAAGGGTCGGATTGAATTCTATAAAATGTTCTTGGTGACAATTATGTTTAAAATACTTCTTTAGAAGAACTACTTGACCAATAACGCCCACCCATGTTGGAAAATTCAATAGGACCAAATATGAAATACTGGGTAAAAAATAAAATCACGCTACCAGTTCAAACTTGTACCATAAGCTTCTTTCTTTTTTTTTTAATCAAAGCAAGGGTATCCTTAATATAAGGTGATCATATTCCAAACATTATCAAAAACTAAATTTAAATACATCTTTAATTTAAATTTTGATTCGTCAAGCTGTAAGAATTAATCCTTCCACCTCGTTAAGCTCCTTCCAATCATCAGCCGAATGGAGACATTCATATCCATGGCCCACTCTCTGCCTTGAAGGAATGGGAAAGGAAGAAGAAAAAAGGTTTTTTCTTTGGGAGATTTACTATTTGGTCCCATGTAGCGAAGATATTTAGCAAATGGTCCCAAAGTTTAAAATATTTAAAAAATGGTCCCATTGACAACACCAGGTGTTGTCAATGTAGCACATGGGGTTGTCACTTGACAACCCCTGACAACACCATGTGCTGTAAATGGGACCATTTTTTAAATATTTTAAACTTTGAGACCATTTGATAAATAAGTCCCTTATGTGGGACCAAACAATAAATTTCCCTTTTTCTTTTATTTTTCTTCTCTTTTTTCGGGAGGAGGGGGAGTTACTAGGTCTGGTGATACCATATGCGATTGTTCCTCTAATTTTACCTTTTACTTTGATTAAAAATGTGACGCTTTATCAAATTCAAATAGTTGTCAAATATTAATTATTAATCTATTGTCACTATCATTTTACGAAAGTATCAGGGCCTGCAGATATTTTTTTTGGGGGGGGGGCACCATTATACTTGTGCGATATTATTACCATTCATCATCAGGCATACTCCTGTAGAGCATAACCATTCTTCCCTGCCCTTAGAATGGCTAAATTAGAAACATCATACACTACAGATAAAGAAAACTCCTACAGATAAGTAAATTACATATCTGGAAGACTCCCCCGCCTGCTTCATATTTAAATCCTTGCGCTTGGCCCTGCATCAATATAAACATTGGCAGCAGAAAATAGCCTTCATTGCCAATTATAATCTCCTAAGGATTTGTTTAGAATAAGCAAAACCTCGCGCACTGGACCACCAAGCTATCATATTCACTTCCATCTACAGATTCACACACTTCTGATGCTTGATACAGTTCAATGGCCATGGAGTAAGGAGTTCCTCTTGATTTGACTACACTGATGATCTGATAAAGCAGAAGAAAATACAAGATCATGAGTTCTATCTCAGGCAACCGAAGCTACCTTTGAGTAAACACATAATTCACAGCACTAAATCTGTTGAAATGAACTGATGAAAAAGGGTGCTGGTAATGGTGAGGTGTGATTGAAATGAGGAAAAACTACGGTTCCAAACTTCCATACGACTTTCAATTTCGCAGTATGTATGATCAGGATTTTTTTTAGAAGGTCTTTGGCTCTCTCTTTCGGAATTCGTTCCTTTTTAATGTATGGACGACACTCTAATATCTGAATAAGATCCTGCGCAAACACTCAACATAATTTGTGCATAGCTGGCTTAACTAGGGTAACGATACAAAGTGTAACCTTTCATGTGCACTAGTATCAATCCCAAACAACTGGGAGAATTATTTGCTACATTGCATTAATGATGATCAATCCAATCCAGCAATTGGCGTCCCACTATTATACAATTGGGAAAATCAGGGACACGAATGATAGCAAAAAGAGTCTCAGGAGGGTAAAACATAAACTACCGAAATCAAATATGAAGTTACCTGATTTTCTGTTTCCTCAGTGCTGCACGAGAAGTTAGAGATATGCCGTCCAGCCCATTGGCATTGTTACTTTGTGTTCTCTTAGCATCTTGAGATATATTCTTTGGCATATTATGCCTATACTGCTCTAAATGCCCTTTCAGATCGCCTTCAGTTTCCGCCAAAGCGTTTACAAATAATCCACCCATACGATGCGGAAATCTTCTGCTGTTAAAGGGAATTTTAACGCTATCTTTATTTGCGCTATGCATAGCATTGGTCGATGATATGCTTCCGAAAGAGAGCCTTGATGTAGAATACCTCCCCTCCGTCTTTCTCCAGAGTTTGGAACTCAAAAAATCAGAACCCGGTAGCTTGCAGCATGCGTCCTCTGCAGCATCAGCGTTGAAAATCCTGCCACCAGATACTGCCAAATCATGTGATATTTCATCCAGGGCCATCTCTACGCCATGCACACGACTCTCCAAAGAATTCATTCCACTTTGGGAGCTTCCAATAAATCTCTATATTCAAATAAAGAAGTTAGCATTGCATACTTCCTTACATGTTTGGTATATTATTACAAAAGACTATAAGTGAAGCATTGAGAGAGACCATAAAGTATTTACAAACAACCTATAAAAGCTTAAACCGAAGGAAAAGGTATATCTAGTTCCTACAAATATGGTGGAGCAGCAGATATCATCCAAGCAAACACAAAGGGGAAAAATATAAAGGTAACTACATGACATGACCAAGCACATGGTGACAGACACATGCATTAGTGTTCTTTTTTTTTTGGCTCTAAAGGATCAATGGCAATTGGCTTTACCTGCCAGGGAAGAAAGTAAGAGTAAAATTTTCAATTCTCATTCCACTCAGTTCTTCAAAATCATTTAACAGTGGCTTTCTGAAATCCAGCAGTCAGAAGAAAGGACCGACCTCAGTGGCATAACAGTAAGTAATTATGATCAAGAAGACTACGAAAATTAAGCCAAAAAAGGAAAAGGTTATTCAATGAAAAGGATGTTGTAATTACTGCGGTAACTTTCCTGACAATTATAGTGATTGCATTATGAAATTAATAGATTTTTCCAAAACAGATAGTGCAGGCACGTCCAGGCTAAACCAGATAACAAAAATTAAAGCATGATCATCAAGATATCCAATACTCAAATACGACAGGCTATCAGAAAACTAAGTGCATGAGGAGTCTTTTTCAGAAGCACACTATGAAAAGTGAAAATGCCAAACATACAAACTACACAAGTACCATAATGTATTATCAGAATTCAGAAAAGATTTTTCATTTTAGGTTGGTTTCAGTAAAGAAAGGTATAAACCTCAGTGTACCTGGAGCATGTCTAACAGATTGGTTTGCTGATTTTCAATTTGAATGAGTTGTTCACGAATCTTAGAAAAATCCTCAACATCCTGAGGATTATCACAAACTTCATTTGTGCAATTGAGCTTCACATCTAAGTCAGGATTGTCATCGTTAAAAATTGGAACCACGCGAGACCCAGATTTTGGACCACCAAATTTATACAGTTTCTCATCAGACATCTTGCTGAAGACAACCCGCTTTATTTCTGCCCTTGATTTTTCTGGGTCGTCACTCTGGGCTGGTTTAGAAACTTCAAAATTACACCTTTCAAGATTATCTTCCTTGCCCATGCTCATAGTTGATGACTTTGATTCTTGAGTTTCAAGTTTTGAATCAGAGCATTTCTCACGGTCCAGCTTGCGTGGTAACCCCAGGCTTACGTTTTTGTCATTGCCCTTTAGAGGGCTCATTCTTTTGATCGTGGATAACGCTGAAACAGTAGATGAATAAGACCTGTTTGCTGGGACTGTTTTCTTTGACAGAGAAGATGTAAAGCCAGAATCGGTTGAACTTGCGGTGTCACACTGATCATTCTCATTATCATTATCTGGATCTCGAAAAGCCACGAACACAACAACAGATTAGTTTACCGAAAGTAGTCAAAGCTTCTATGGTTAAAATATAAAGGGAAAGGAGAAAATAAATGACACAGACTCTAATTTCTAATACTAAACTTTGATCAGTACATAGTAATATTTCTCATTTCTTTCAAGTTTTTAAACCTCGATATGCAAGGTTGGGAAATGATATCCAGATGGCATAAGATAACGTATCCTCGAACTCGTAGCTGCCATCTGTATCATATGTATTCCGATCAGCAGAAAGGGTACTATTACCTAACCCATGTTGAAACAACAATACTTGTGAATTACTTGAAAATAAATATGCCTATGAACTTATCCAACATTAAAATAAGCCTTACCAACGGTAGAACACGCGGATTTAGCAGGAGGCGAAAAGTCCTCCGATGCATCAGTTACCTCCTTCCAAGTCTCCAAGGTGCGATTCATAGTCTCTCGAACTACCTTGACCTATTACAACAGCATCACTCTGATCAACATACTCGTAGGACTCTCATTTCGACACTGAACACAATCTCATCGGCTTGCAAATGGCTAAAACCAAAGAGGAATCGCCAAAAAAATAAAACTTTAAAGAAAAATTAATCATCTCTTTAAAAAACATTTTCTTCCCAAATCTTCTTCTTCGAAATGGTGTATTCAATGTGTCCCTTCACGAGACAAAGAAGTTCAATCACCTTATCAAACCTGCGATTTTGTAATGAATCCAAGCACACCACTTTATACCGCGATGCCAAATCCTTCTCTGCTAAAGCCACCTTTCCCAAATCCTCCGCAGCTGCCTTCCTGACCGTCCAATCCTCATTGCTCAGAAACTTAACGAGACAGGGCACCAACCAATTCAAGACACCCTGACTAGAAGCGCCACCAACGCCAACAACGCTCCCTATCAGCACTAGTAGCGCTGCCTTCGCCTTGCACACATCGTTCTTGGCCAGCTTTCCCAACCTGGGCAAAGTACTCTTCCGCAATGCCTCCACATCAGGCTCCGGCGCCGACTCAATCGCTGCAGCTAGGCACAGCGCCGCGCCGATCTGCGAGTTCACGTCCTGCTCCTGCGTCAGAGCCTCCATCAACGGTTTCAAAAAAGACGCCGTGAACGGCGGTTTAGTGATCCGCGACGACATCGCAGTGACGGCTTCGACGCAGGCTGATCGGACAACTGAGTCGGGATCGCGCAGGCGCCTGAGGACGGTGGAGATCATCTTAGAGAGGTGAGGAGAGAGAGCATCACCGTGGAAGTGAGAGAGAACCGTCAATAGATGAACGCATTGCTTCCTGACTGGCGATTTACAGGAAGAGTCGGTGTTGTAAATGCAGTTGAGGAAGAGAGAGAATGAGTCCTGGTTCAGAGTCCGAGCAATGTCCTCCAGCTCAGCGACAGCAACGGCGAGAGTGTCGCGGTCGGAGAGCTTGTTGAGGCCAGCGATTACCCGTTGCTTGAGTTCGTGAGTCGACCCGGGGGAGGAGGAGGCGAGTTGAGATGGACTCAACGAGTGACGTCTAGAGGGAAATGACATAGTGGATTTGTAGCTGTTGGGCGAGTCAGTGACTCAGCATTCGTGGACCAGATAAACGGCTGTTTGGAACGAGAAACGGCGAGAAAGCCGCGACGGTGGCGTTTTTCCGGTTAGAGAGATTTCCGCGGCAAAGTTTTGAGAAGATAGGACCTCGAGGGCTGTTAAATACCAAAGCAGCGAAGCCTCAAGTTTCAACAAAATAATTTGATTTTTATCCTTTTTTGGTTTTTTATGCCCGTATTTATTTCAGTACTATGCTGCTTCAAATGATTTGGGTAAAATTATGCCAAAAAAAAAAACAATAAATATCAATTTAAAATTATTTAAAAAACAAAAGAAACTCTTTTTGTTCTTTGAATAGGACCACTCTAGTTGGTGGTGATAACAAACGCTGAAATTGGTAAGAAATTCGTGGAAATTGTTCTTGTTCATATGAATATTAGTATAATATTAAAAAAAAATAACAAGTTATACTATGAATATTAGTTTATTCAATTACTTTATCACAGTGAATCATATATTAACTCTAGGTTAAGGGGTAAATTTTTGTTGGAAGTGTCCATGGAGTTACACTTAGTGTTTGGAAGTTTTCTTTAGAGGTAATGTTAGCCAAAAGTATAGAAAATGAAGTGATATCACTCTAAATCTAACAGATATAAACGGTCAACTAATGTTTTATTTAGTCAAATAAAATTATTTAACAGTCAAACTTAACATTTTTAACAGATAGGGAAACATTGCATCTTTTTCTACATTTTTTGTGTATACACTACCCCTTAAAAAACTTTCGGACACCAAGTGCAAATCTATGGATACTTCATAGGCAAACCCTTTAATCTTTATCATCAATCCTTAATATAAGAGTCAGTTAATTTTTTTGTATATATCAAGAAAATTGAATACAGTACCTAAGAATATTTATATTTCTGTATATCAATATAATATATAAGTTTATAAATTCTACAAATGCTAAAGTATACTTTTAGTCCTTTATGTTTACGTCAGGTTTCATTTTAGTCCTTTAAGTTTAAAAAGTGCACTTTCAGTCCCTCAAACTTAACGCCGTTAGTTTCTTTTAACGGAAAATGATGACTCATCAAATTTAATCGATAACTGTGCAATAAAACATTGACAGAGCATACTCACATTTTAATTATAATTTAATAATATAATAAATTTGATATTTTAAATTGTGTAAAATATAAAAGTATCTAAAATAACAGCGTTAAGTTTGATAAGTCAGCAATTTCCGTTAGGAGAAACTAACGGCGTTAAGTTTGAGGGACTAAAAGTGCACTTTTTAAGCTTAAAGGATTAAAATGAAACCTGACGCAAACATAAAGGACTAAAAGTATATTTTAGCCTTCTACAAATTATTGTAAAGTAGGATGGCATATATATACACTTTAAAATAATGTATTTAACATTTTTTAGTTTTCATAAAAAACAATTGACTCTTATGTTGAGGATTTGAGGATATAACATATTATTAGTCATAATCCTTAATATAAGAATTAGTTGAATTTTTTAAAATTAATGAAACTAAATAAATTGATACATTACTTTTTTTTCAAATTAATTTATCTAACTTATGAATTTATACGTAAATAAATGATAAATATAAATATTTTAGAATATATATTAATTTAATAATTTATTTAATTTTTAAATTTTCACAGAAACATCGAATGGCTCTAACTTCGGGGATTGAAAGAGTAGCATGTTGGTTTTTTTTTTTTTTTTTGCCTTCACGAAGGTGCTCATCTAGCGTACATCCTACAGGATGAGATTCAAACTTGTACATTATGCTTACGACAAGAGAGCCCTGAGGAATGCATTTGATACTATTTAGACGATGATGCAACCTATTATTTACGTGCATGAATATTATTGAGTATCATGAATAGAGTTTGATATTCTCTCCATCCCAAAAAAAAAACAAAAGGAAAAATATAGAAAAATAATTTAAAAATTACAAAATTTCAATTCAGGCTTGTTTCTTATTTTTGATAAGGTATTGATTACTCTTAACAAGTACTTCACAACAATTTTTATAGGAAGGGCAGAAAAAATTATACCACCTCATTTGTCTTTGATATAAAATTTATTTTGTAATTTGTTGGTAAAGAATCGTCTCACAACCCACAAAGTCGTGAGTTCAAATTCCACTGACAATATAAAAATCTTGTTGATAAACATTTTATAATTACCTTTATAAATGCTTTTTGAATCTTGAGGTATGCCCTAACCTTGATAGCCAACAGGTTCAGCCGTACCTCATGACTTCCAGAAAATTAGGTATATCAGTACTACGTGTTTTATTTTGTACTCACTCATTTGCTAATTTTGAACAACTAAATATTTGCTTGAATTCTTCACAAAAAATATTAAAAATAAGTCATGCATATCTTTTTAAAAAAATAGTTTGCACTCATCAACGTCATGAGTCGGCCTATTTATTTGTTGATATGTTTTATCATATATATATATATATATATAACTACGGATAAGTTTTAAAATAAGTTTTTGTATCGGTTTTCAAAACTAATGAGCAAGCGTGTACGTGCTGCATGAAATTATCAGACAACATTAATAAAAAATAAAATTATCGTCACCTAAACTAATTATTAAAAATTGGTTAGAATATCAATTCATAACTTTTTAAAAATTGAGTCAATTGAGTGATAAAAACAAATATTTTTTGCATTTATTAGGAAATGAAATGCAGGCCGAAAAAATAGAAGTCCAAATTGCAAGCTGTATATATATACACACATACATAGAAGGATGATTCAACAGAGAAGATGGTGATCACCTCGTATGATATTATGTATCCATTTGGGAATGTGGTAGAGAAGTACTTTATGCATGTCGAGATAAATATGTAGAGGAGATTATCTCATTTTACAGAAAAGTACTGTTGAATGTGCATTTAACTTTTAGAAATGTTGTTATAAACAAACTCATATAGTTTTGTTACAGTGCGCGGTGGGTCACATGCAAGTTTGAACGTAGAGGACGAAAGGGTTCAAAATGAAATAAATGTGAGAATAATTAGGGAGAAGATGGGGCACATGAAGTTGCTTAATCCATTGGCCTTGATAGCCAGTTCCCCAGCACCACGACCTCACCACATCCCGCCACGTAGATCCTGTGCTTATTCACAGTTAATTAATTGATTGATTAATTATAATTATGATCATAATTCAGCACTAAGCATGTTTAATCCAAAATGCTTCACATGGTCGCCCACATGCTCTGCACCGTGAACTGCTTGCAACCACCTCTGGTTTTCATGTGAGCCCTCCTATATTATATAACTGACAACGGTTGAATCACACATGATGCTATTTAAAATGTCAAGTACTCATGTACGATACAAATACCCTTCTTATTGAAATAACCTCGTGACAAGAAATTAGTATGCAATAATAAGTTTCACTTGTAAGAAATTTATATTGTTTACTTTGTTATTGCGATTTTTTTTGTTACTTTTGATTATTTAAAACCAGAAGTAATATATTGTGTGCAGTTTAAAAGAATGAATTGTGTGTTTTAATGATTTACGAATTGTAATGACTTTTATGTCAGTGATTTGGGCATTGGCATGAGAATATGTATGGGATTTGATATATCTTCGACCTGATAACTAACGCAGTTTGGGCATGTTTGTTATCACTTACTGAAATTTAGGTTTGATTTCAAAATCTAGGTTATAATTCAAAATCTAGATTTTGTTCAAGTATAAAATTTTTTCTGAAAAGTTATTTTGATTACAGTTTGAAACTTATGTTTTGAAACCTAGATTTTCTCTTTCTTACTTTTTCATCTTTCCTCTTTCCTACTTTTTCCCTTATTTCTCTTTTTTATTTCCTATTTTTTTCCTTCTTTCTCTTTCTTCTTTTCTACTTTTCATTTTTTACTCTTTCCTCTTCCATATAAACCATTTTAACCCTTGAAAGATCGAAACTAAATTGAGGATGGACTTGAGACTAATGACAAATAAGGAGTATAAACATATCATCATTTATCTCGTAATTGTATGCTCATAAATTGTTATTGAATTTTGCAATACTTAATTCTCTTTTAACGTTGGTGACAATTGTTCTTAGAATAAAGCATTAGAATTTATTTTTAAATCCGTGGGTGCATGAATCGTGATTACTGATTAGGGTTAGACGGTCCTTTTCCTCAGTTCAACATGGAAGAGCTGAACCATATCAATGAGGACCCAATCCACAGATTGTCTTCCTCTTCAACTCCATAAAATTGAGGGGAAAATAAAAATAAACTAAAAAGAAGGTTGAAGTGGTTCTATCAGCAACCTACCTACCGTATCAGCATCCATCTTATGTTAATTGAATTATATTATTTAAAAATAAAAACTTTAATATAATATAATCTAAGTGCACGCTACTTTGACTCTGCCTGTTATCCTTTTCCATAAAACCCATTTTAAAAGCTTTTTCCATCATGTTCCTTATTGTTACATCTTTTTTCATACAGCAAACTGCTTATACGAGCTTCTCTCAAGAATGGGCTTTACAGAGTCAGATATTATTTGAAGCAGTCGTATAATCAAGTTTAGGATATATATTAAGATTGAAGTTAAGGCATGTAATTTTCTTCTTTCAAGTCGTATAATCAAGTTTAGGATATATATTTAAATTTACATCAAGTTGCAATTTAATTCATTGAATTTAAGGCATGTAATTTTCTTCTTTCATTCTTAACTCCCTTTGTTTCATTTAAAAGGAAATGCGACTTGAAAAATTTAATCAATGATCCTGCAATAAAATTCTGTCAAAATATAATTAAATATTACTTATTAAATATAATTATTTTTATATTTTAAAATCAAACTACGTTTTATCACAATTTAAATTTGTTGAATCAGTATTTTTCATTAAATGAAACTAACGATATTAGAAATAAATGACTAAAAGTATGCTTTTTAAATGTAAAAAATCAAATGGAAACCTTACATAAACCTGCATGACAGAATGTATATACTTTAACCCACATATTACATCTAATATTTATTACAAAAGTTAATTAATTTTTTTAAAAGATTAAATAAATTAGTTAACTGATATATTTATTATTTTTTTAAACTAATCTATCTAACCTGATACATAAATATATATATGTAATTTGATTATACATATAAGCATTTCAAAAAGTTATAATTAAATAATTTATTTTCCTTTTTAACTCTCTCAATTTACTCTTATATTAAGTACCGAATGCATATTGATTAATGACTTCAGTGTAGGACTCTGGAAAGGTTGAAGAAATCAAGATTCTTAATAACTTTGTAGTTTGTACTATGTGCTTGTTTGGAAACTCCGTTGGGAAAATTGATTTTACAGATTTCGAGGTATTTTAGGAATTTCGAGATGGTTTTACGGATTTCAAGATGGTTTTTATGGATTTCAAGATGGTTTTTACATATTTCAAAATGGTTTTATCTCGATTTACGTGCACCGTTGGGAAGAATGGCTTCCCAAACAAGCGCTATGTTGTAGTATGGGGTGGTTTAGTGAAAATAAGAGATAAAATGGGTAAATGAAAAAGGGTGGGGAGAATAAAGCCTTTATTATTATTGCGGGAAAGAGGGCATAGTCCGTGACTTTAGAAGAGATGCAATAATTATGGGAAACATGAAGAGAGTGACCAAAGAGGATAGATACGTTATGAACATGAGTGTGTGTGTATAAATAGATATACAGTGTTATAACACATAAATTTACCCTAAAATTTTTTTCTCTCCGTAACAATGTTACCCTAGAAATTTTATTATGAAACCCCAGAAATTCTCAAAACATAACAATTTTACCTAATTCTGTTAAAAAAAGTTAAATTCAACCTTAAAAATATAGTAAAGATAAACCAATAAGGGAAAAATCCCTACTCCTATTATTATTCTTATGTTGTAAGAATCAGAATACTAATTATGGATCTGCACCTACACACATTTTAAGAAAACGAATAAACAACGTACCTTCTCCATAGTGCTTTCAAGCTATGTGATCAGAAGGTTTGAAAGAATGAAACGTACCACCTGCCATCAACCAGTCTCATCAAAATAAAATATTATAAAGGTGAGACATCAATGGGACTTGCTAGCTACTGCTTTTGTACCAAATGTTTGTGTGGGACACCGATTTCTAATTGTACACGTAAATTAAGATAAAATTATATTAAAATTTATAAAATTTATCTTGAAATTCATCAAAATCATATTGAAATCCGTAAAATACCTCGAAATCTGTAAATTACTTTCTCCCAACTGAATTCTTAAACACACGCTAAGTTTGTTTGATTAGGGCTACCTAATCTATTTTAGCTTAACTACAATTAAATTATATGTCTCTTTTTTA
Source organism: Vachellia pachyceras (assembly GCA_025593235.1). Classification (NCBI taxonomy): domain Eukaryota; kingdom Viridiplantae; phylum Streptophyta; class Magnoliopsida; order Fabales; family Fabaceae; genus Vachellia; species Vachellia pachyceras. Next base: position 11,893 of record JANTPZ010137185.1, read on the forward strand.
TTTCAAGAAAGACAGAGCCATCCAATGAAGGAAACAAAAGACTATGTCTGTGTGTTTGGGAAATTTGTTGGGAGAAATGAGTTTACAGATTTTGAGGTATTTTACGGATTTCAAGATGGTTTTATGAATTTCAAAATAGTTTTAATGAATTTCGAGATGACTTTTACAGATTTTGAAATGTTTTATATTGAAATGTGTGCACCGTTTGAGGAACGGTGTTTCCAAACAAGCACTGTGAAGGTACAAAGATGACGCTAGCTAAGATAATTGTATAGGTACCTATTTGTCTTGCCTCATGCTAAGTGGGGAGGCATATTGAGATTCTCTGATTTAGTTTGATGGCGAAAGCAAGAGAGGAAGATGACAAATGATTAGTGGGGGGAATTAGTATTCATGTGTAGATGAAAATTAGCTAACAAACAACAGCTTTGTTATTAATAGTTGGTTCCGTGTTTTTATATATTATTCTTAATCACGTCACATTTTGTGGTTTTAGTGGAAACGAGCCAACGACTGAAAGTGATGCAATAATTATGTGTATCTATATGTTTAAATCAAGTGTTTAATTTGTCCCTCTTCTTACACTTATGAACTCTCCTTTTTTGTTGGCAAAAAAAAAAAAAACTCTCCTTTTTTAACCTGAGAAGTATTATGGATATACGATTATAATCACCTTTTCGTATATATATATAGTTACCTTAGCTGAAGGAGTTTGTTTATTTATATTTTACCCCTTTGAGTTCAACATGTAATACCTCAATAATTATAGTGTATATATTAAAAAGTGATTATTATATATACATATATAAGTTGAAAATCAAAATTTGAGCTTTTTTAAAATGGCAGGACAACTCAAAATAACATGATTCACGATGTTGAAGATAAATATGTGAAAACAATTTTACTTTAATTTGTTAAAATGCATTCATAATAAGTCACTTCAATCAAGCTAAAATCGAAAAAATGAGATCTTGTCATTTAGATTAATTTTGAGTTGTTTTTTTAATGCTTTGATTCTTTAAATTTTAACTTTAATTTTTTATGATTCAATCTCTAAATTTTTAACTCAGTTAGAAGCTGGTTCATGTCTCTTTTTATTCAGTGAATCAATCCTTATAGCACATAACTCACACTGAGCATCACCTAGATCTAGTCATCCTATGTGTGGCAAAAAAATATTACTACTTGAATTCCAAATAAGCTCCTTGTTTCATGACTTCTGGATCACTCATAATCCATCGGTCCGTTTGGATGAGTATTGGGAGAAGTAGATTTATACGAAATGTATTTTGAAAAATAATTTTTGTCCATAATATATTTTGGGAAATCACATTTATGTTTGGATAAACGTTGGATAAGTGACTTTTTATGAAAAATAAAAGTTACTTAAATAAATGTTGAAGAAATATTGATTTTTGTGAAAAATGGCTTAAAATGATATGAAGCTAATACATATATATTATTTTATATATTATGATAAAATTGAAAAAAAAAATGATAAAAATGGAATAAAAGAAAATATACGTAAGTTAAGAAGTAACGGAAGAATGCAACCAGAAAAAAGTGCTCATCCTTCTGCAAATGTTTCGTACTTAACTGAAAATGTCACATTTCAGAAGATTCCCAAAACTTGTACGTCCCTATGAAGATACAAATGCAATGATCAAAATACCTTTTACAGAGGCCACTGTGGATAAATTCACACTTAAAATTTAAAGCCTCTTTTATCCTAAATGGCTTTTACAGAAAAATTCTGTCAAACACGTCTCAAAAGACCATCCATAATGCATTTTTGGGCTTATCCGAAATAGTCCAGTCAAACACCCTCCATAATGAATCAATAATACATATTATTGCTGATTTGAAAATTAAGAGGCTTCATGTGATGATGCTACAGTTCCGTCTTAAATTTTATCACTGTTTATTGCATGTTAGGTCTAAAGATATTTTCGGTCATAGATCATTAATAATCCAGCCAACTTATAGACAATGATTACAAACTTCCACGTTCTTCTTTTGATATATATATGATTTAAATTTAGATTACAATCAAACTTCCTGGAAGTTACTCAAATCATTGCTAAGGCAGAAATTAAAAAAAAGTAAAGCAGTCCTAATTGTTTGACCTTTAATTTATTAGTTTAAAGAATTACAACTGCTGAGTTTCTTCCGTGAAAAACTGTGCCTTTAGATTAATCACTTGTTTATAGCAGTTATTTGCAAAATGAGTCTCACTATTCAGATTACTTCATGCTCGTATGATGGCCTGATGCATGACTGAGTTAACACATCCTTTCTCACTCAACTCGGTGAAATGAAATTGGACCTCGTTACCCTTGTAGTAAGCAACAAGCCAGATAATTTTTAGGGTTACAAGTTCTATACCTAGTCACGCCTAAATAACTAATTTACATAAATTAAAAAGTTTACTTAATATAGTTATTTGTCATACATGTATGTTAGTTTCTTTTAAAAAAATCCCTGTTGTGATTTTGTGCACTTTGATGGGGAGCCCAATTGATTGCGTCTGCGGTTAATATTCATATTTTAAGCAAAAATTATAAATGTGGAAGTATATTTTTGATTAAAATGAATCTTTTATCTTATATTTATGATTAAAATGAATCTGTTATCTAGTTCACATGATTATGACCGGAGGTAGTATATTTTTCAGATCCAATCAATAAATTAAGGTCATGTTTATATTGTGCCTGTTTATACTAGTGGTGAAAACTATTTTTCCAATGTGATTAATATTACAAGGGTAAATATGTATCAGAATTTTTATCTCAATTCACTTAAACATGTTGATGAACTCTATCACAAATGGGTCTGTTACTAATCATATTCATGTATGTTGGGGTAAGTATCAGAGTTATAAAAAATCATACTATTTTCGATATTTAATATAAGATCGATTTCAATGAAGATGTACAATAAAATATGAAGTGAATATTATATTAATAACGGTGGGAGTAATAATTGCCATTGGTGTCCCTTTCAGATGAAAATGAAGGAAGAAGGAGGTGACATGGGAAAGGAATAAATGAGTTACAGAAGAAGTGAGGAACAGGCGGAGTATAATGAGGGAGAGTGACAAGAGATAGATAGAGATGGTAACTCAGTGCAGTGGATAGAGAAGATTGGCCCCATTGAGATTGTTGTTTAGTTGGGAGTGATTAGTTGAGGAGGCGTCACATGGGAGAAAATGGCCATAAGCAGACCAGAACCATTGAACTCTCTCACACACAAGCATGTGCTTCCCTGCTTCCCTTATCGCCAGACACTTCCACATGCACATCCTTCCCTTATTCTCTTGGATCATCAAACTTCATCTTGGCTCTTATATATATGCGCGCGCACACACATATACACACACTGACACACACACATTTATATATTTCATATACATACAATATATATTTCCTCCTCCATTTCAATCCATAATCTCTCCCTCTCCCTCTCTCAGTTTGGATAGAGATTATTCTCTGGCCTGATGAGTCACCCTCCGAAAACATTCCTTTTTTCCATTGCCCATGTGATGCCTGCCACGTGGCCTTTGCATTTGCACTTCGTTAACCGCGGAAGACAATCTTACTCGAGATACTTGTTAGATATGAAACGTGACATGTCTCCTAATAAAAATTCTAATTATAGTTTACCATGTTACGAGAGATTAATTTATTTTGTTAGACTCAATCTCAACTGGTATGTACACTGTCGCAAAGTATAAAGTCTGACTTAAGCATCCCACCTAAAAAAAACACCTGATTTTTTTACATATGAGCGTATTGAATTTTTTTTAAAAATATTTATGGAGTTAAATACATTAGTCCAAAGTATTTATAGGCAGCATTTTTTTAAATAAATTTACCTGACTTGTAATATTATATATAACATATATGATGCACATAATATTATAGACATTGGGAGTGTCAACCCTCTATATCGATATCTGTAAATATATAAAAGATATGTACCACTTATATAGCTACTGTGAAGAATTGAAACATGCAAATTCAGAAACGTATATTTAAAGTAAATTTCAATTTCATTAATCAAATTAACAAAAAAGCATCTGAGACTGTCCTGGAAAACCCTAATTGGACCACCAAATAGTGTATCTATTTATGGATGTTTAATTTGATCTGCTGCGACATAATAATATTTTCAGACTTTTTTATAAAATGGTTAAATGTCATTAATTGACTCTAAAATGTTTGGTGTGGATTTGAATTTTATGCCAGCGTTAGGGGAAAAAAATATTGAATTGGATATCAATATCTCATTGAAAATTATAGGAATCAGTTCAAACGTCCGCTATGATACCACTAAAGCTAATTAGATTGCTATATATATAGACACATACTCAAACTAATTAAATTCCTATGTATGCAGTGGCGGAGCCAGGACCCGGTACCAACGGGGGCATGTTCGCCGTCTAGCTTACCGCAAGCATACGAGTTGCAAGTAGTATAAAAATATCATTCCCACGAAAACTAACGCATAAGCCAGTTAATCAATGCAATTATGTAATTAATTAGGTTGAGTGATTCAATTGAGTAATGTGTCCTAAAGATTTATCAACTTCAATAAAAATGGCAATAAAATGAGCAAGACAAATTGAAATTTTAATTCAAAGATTAGGGATGCCTTGGATTATTTTTTACCATTGCAATTCATGAGACTTAAATACATACAACTCTATTGGTGATTAAATGATATTATATGATTGTCTAAGGTTCAAAAAGCAATTGATTAAGCTTTCTCAAGTTATAACCAAATTAATATCCTCATTTAACATGCACAATCTCTTGCTACAGTTAAAGGAAAATAATCCTTACGCAACAATTTTAATATGATAATGCTAGATTAGTAACTATATCTCTATGTTACCAACAAACCATCCATTTGATTACTAAACTTCAAGTCTAACATAATTTTATTTAAGTCCTACAACTAAATTAACTCTCTCAAACTTAATTTAATTGGACAAATCACTCTAAGTGGTGGCTAATCAGTTAGAGGCATTAGGCACAAGATGAAATTAACAAGTAATTATCACTAATCACCAAAGAGAGTATTATCAATTCTCAATCCATGCAATGGTTCAAAATAATCCTAATACATATCAATTTAGCCACCCAACATCTCAGAAGCAAGAGTAAGGCATTGAGAAATTAATTCCATGAAAGAGCAACAACACAGGAGATAAAGGTGAGG
>JANTPZ010137187.1:0-21184 GCA_025593235.1 Vachellia pachyceras
TAGTTTAAGTGACAAAAGAATTTGTATTCTGATCTCTGTAGGAAAAATGAAAATGGAATATTATATTCTTAATCCAGTAAATTCAAATCAATATTTTGCTTTAGGATAACAAAAGAGTCTGTACATATATAAGTGGAAGCACAGAATCCCCGAAAAACTCGATTTTTTTATATAAAAAAACAGTTTTACTCTATAGTAGAAAAAATCCATATTTATGTCTTTTGTATTAAATGATATCATAAAAATATGTGAACAATCCATATTCAATTTTCATGGTCTACTTTGTATCTTTCTGGATTTCTTTTTTGGGATCAATTGATGCATGATGGAGAATGAAGTCCTATATATATGTCTAAAGACACAATTCACAAAGTAACCACTTACTATTAGATTTCACGTGTTTGTGTGTGGGTTTCATTTGGCTTCTGGCATGAACAATTTGGCATGTACAATATAATCATTGAGCTCTCATTAGATAATCTTGTTCTACTACGGAGAGCCAAACTTCATGTACTCTCATCACGTGGTCTTGTCTACTCCAGTTATCGTCTCCAAACCCTGTAATATTGCATCTCTCAATTTAGGTCCTCCCAAGATTTACCAGAATTTGATCTATCTTGTATGAATTGACTTGTTTGTTTGTACCTATAAGACAACATCTTGAAAAGTACCTATAAGACAAGGTCATCTGATCTCTTACGGCCCTTGTCACTCATATATGCTTGCAAGGTCAAATGTTGTTTAAAGAATTGAGAGAGAAACATGAGGTTACAAGCAAATAAATATATATATATATATATATATATATATATATCAGTCACATGTTTTGAACATGCATGTCTCTACCCCTATATATCAGCTAAACAATAATCGAGTTCTCTTCTGCTCAAATGGTGTGTTTCAGTAAATAGATTGAGAACGTCATTTTTATATTGAAGAAAACAAGAGAGACAGAACCATATGATCCTTCTCACCCATGTCTCTAGCTAGGCATTGGAATAATTAACGTACACTCTATATTGTACCTGAAAAGAACCTCTAAGACAACTCAATGTGACCTCCAGTGAGCCCTTGTCTCTCAATTATGGCTCTATCGCACTCACACCACCTCTTATATCCACAAATCAATGAGGAAAATCAAATCCTTCCATCTATAAATACTCTTACTTGTTGGCTTTCAGAAGCAAGCAAAGCAAATCTTTCACAATACATTCAAGCGTCAATACTCAAACACTCCCTTCTTCTTATTCTCTTGTACAAAAAAAAAACAATGGGTTTTCGCTTGCCTGGAAAAAGAAGGTCAGCTTCATTTGCTGCAAAATCGACAGCTTCAAAATCCGGTCGAGTGCCAAAGGGATATCTAGCGGTGTGTGTTGGAGAGGAAATGAAGAGAATTGTGATCCCAATATCGTACTTGGACCAACCTTCATTTCAAGAGCTTTTAAGTGAAGCTGAGGAAGAATTTGGATATGATCATCCAATGGGTGCGCTCACTATTCCTTGTCCAGAAGATGTCTTCCTCCATGTCACTTCTTCTTTCGGCGGCTGCTAATTAACTTGTGAAGACTGAACTAACTTGGATTAGTTAACACAACACAGTTTAGCCGAGGAAGTAATTCATGTCCTTTCGTTTTGGAGAGAGTTTTTCCCCCTTTTCTGCCTTTTTTCTTCCTACTTGGGAAGTGGCAAATTGTCCATCTGAATGATAAGTTCATTAGTTAGTGGAATATTTTCATCCACTACTCAATCTATTTGTGTGAAGATTCATATCCTTGTTACAATTGAGGACAATATTATATATATTCTTCCATCTAGCTAGTAAAGTCGAATCAAAATTTAATTTACATGAAAGGCCAAAAGCTTCCCTAGATGAGTGTGTTGATAAATTCTAAGAAACTCTTAATTGATATGAGAATTTTAAATCACTATAACTAATTCGACGCAAGAAAATATAGCAAGTTCTACTCCCTCTTCCTCCTCCCTTTTTTTTGGAACAGCAAATAGTAATTCATTCAAGATGTGGGAAATCCAAGTTTCAGTAGCGAACAGCTATCAGAGGTAAGGACAAAAAAAAAAAAAAGGAAACAGGAAAAACAAGAGATCGAAATTGAAAATCCCCTCTATAAACTTGAATTGAAGTCAGTCTTATCAAATTAACTTAAATCATTTAGACAGAAAGATAAATTTAATGCATAACAATATCATTAAAATTTAATAATGTACACTGGGAGGAGTCTTCAAATTAAAGAGGTAGTGATTCAGGGAATCAAAGAATTAGATCCCAACTCCGTTTAAGCCATAGGTCAAACAATCGGCTGCATCATTATCCATTACCGGCATGAGGTATTAATTAGTGAAAAGGAAATCAAACTACCATACATTAGCATGTTGAACACGTCATTCATCTGGACATCATTTCCTTCTTCTCGAAGTCTTTTTGCGTTCTTTTCTGTTCCATGTGTAGCTCTTACAGGACTGACTTGACTAAACAATTTTTCATATTGGTCTACTTTGTTCTTTTGACCAGCCTCTTCAACCCACTAAAGCCACTAGCTAGAATAATCATGTGTTTTTGTGTGGGTTAGATTTATATTTTTTTTCTCGTAAAAAAATATACTGTCTTTTTATTGGAAACAATCATGTTCAAGGCATTATCAGGCACTAAATGCAGGTATCTCTTCAAGCGGTAATTTAAATTTTAGTCTGTCATGTTAGAAAAGATTAATCCCTTCAAATAGACCCAACCCATTCATTGAACCTGATTTATATGGTTTCATGTAAGAAGTTTAAACTTCAAAAGCCAGAACGGGCAAATACAACATTATGTATTTTTCTTGTATTAAAAGTTTTGGATGTGTTAGATTTTGATGCCTCGTTAGGGTATGCCCCTAAATTTAGAGAGCTTTTATAGAAATAATTTCAGATCTACCATGATTAATAATAAGATTTGAACTTACAATTTTATGAGTTAAGTTTTTTTTTTTTGATACATTTTACGAGTTAAGTTAATTCTTTACAAACTGATTAGTGCTCCTTAGGAAGGAAATATATTCTTTCGGCGATAAATATTTGCACAAATCCAATTCAACATGTCTGATTCCAACAGTGTGGGATGGGCCAAGCCCAAGTGGGTTGTGGGCTGGGCATAAAATGAATGGGCAGAGAATGAGTTCAAAGCCTATCGAGGATGAAAGAAACGGAGGTCATCTTGGATTCCTTATGGAGACAGCTCAAACCTGACCAAAAACAGGGTCATCCTTGCGGGTTCCTGCAAAAGCTTCCATTTTTAATTCTAGCTAATTCTTCAATCCCCAATTTCCATTAAACAATCCTAAAACAGGGTCTTACAATAAAGGCGTCGCTAAGCTTCACACACTTCGCTGCTCTTTTTCTTCTGCGTCATTGACTTCTCTGCCTTCTTTGGTATCTTGGGCTTCTCCGCATGGCAACCCCAGAAACCATTGCCGAACCTGAAGCCGAGAAGAAGTATGTGTATTCGGTGTGGGCTCAACCAACGGAAGATGTGCGTGATAGGATGAAGAAGCTGATGAGCAGCCTCCGATCGGAGTTCGGAGGGCCTGAATTCGAACCCCACATCACAGTCGTCGGAGCGATCAGCCTTAACGCCGATGACGCTCTGAAGAAATTCCGTTCCGCGTGTGAAGGCATCAAGGCTTATAATGCCACTGTTGATCGTGTGGCTACAGGGACTTTCTTTTATCAGTGCGTTTACCTTCTCATTCATCCCACCCCGGAGGTATAATTATTCGGATTTCTGTCTCACTGGTCTCTGTTGTTAGTTTTCTAGTAGTTAATGAACAAGCGAGTTATCGACCTGACATTGAAATTGGTGCTCGTTTTTCTCGAAGTTTTTTATTATTAAGTTGTTAAAGAATCATGTGCTTTGATTGTAATGCTTCTCAACAGTTAATATGTTGTCTGTGTTAGCTATTTTAATTCCTATTTATCCATTTTTGTTTGTATCTGTTGTAGTCATGGATGGATAATGGCTTTTCTGCTGAATGTTTATTAAAGCATTTCCTGGAATTTTATAATTGGAATTGAACAGATTGCTTAATTTTTTTCCTTAATAATTATTGTATTAGAGATTAAGCATGCTTTATCCTGAATGAAAATTTTAGACAGAAATATGTATAAGGTTATAAGATCATAGCTGAATACCCTTAGCGGATGACATACAACTGATCTCTATTGGTGGTGAAAGCCTAAATTGTCAAGCACTCTTGTTCCATTTTTCAATTGATAGTGTCAAAAAAAAAAAATTCCCCAGCTGCTTGCAAATAGTAAAGTCAGTTATGTTATATTTTGACCAATAATATTGACATAAAGTTATATTTGAGCATAGAAAATTCCTCCTATGGTCCAAATACGGAAGGCTTTTTCATGCCATTTTTATTTGAATTCTCTTTGTTCTTATTTTCTTTTTCTCCACAGGTGGTGGAAACTAGTGACTACTGCGTCGGTCATTTTGGTTACAACAGATCATCTCGTAAGTTACATAATCTGATTTTTGCCTGAAGCATTATCTTTTTGCTGGATGCAACTGGAAGTTTAGATATAAAATTAAATTCGTTTTGTAGACACCTTTGAAGTTTGTTAGAATGATGAATCAAAACTCTGGAAAGTATTGTATTTCTTAATGATAAAGAAAATCCTCTCAAGTTTTTTTAATTTAGATCATGAAGCTTATTAACATATATCAACCATGTTCATGAGAGATTCAATTTTACGTTGCTTGTCAATGGCTTAACACAACCCCTCCTCCTTTGTCTGGGTTATGGACTGGCTATAAGGCATAGGCAGAATTATGTTAAACGTTGAGAACTTGAGATGCAGTTTACACATTTCAGTTGTATGTGACAGAGATCTTAGGCTATTACTGGTTAAAACTTAAAAGAACTAAAGAAGCCTCTCATGGCTAAACCCTAGAAGAAAATAGAGGCTGCGAATAATACCGGATGCAATTCTATTACCTTTGTCCTTGTAATTAAGTGCAGTTTTGAGAACACAAGAAGTGTGATTTGACTATATGTCGAAGTTTTGTACAGGACTCTTTGTGGCCTCGTCCGTTGGCCAATTAGCTTCATGAGCACCCCCCCTTTTTTTTCCTCTTATGCTTCCAAAACTGTAATCAATGTTTTTTTTTTTCATCTGTACTTTCTCATCCCTTGATAGCAGAACTTTCCTTTGCAACTTTTTACTACACTAGGTTGCTTATTAACAAACATAATCTTATGTGGAGTCGGGAAAAATAGAAATAAACCTATTCAACTTTAGATCATGTACAAATATTCCCCTTCACTTCCATTTGAGATAACTCGTGTAAACTTTTACGCTTTAGCACTGGAAACAGGGTCATTTCACTCCCATACAAGCCTTTCCCCCTTTTTACCACCTTTATTTACTTCTCACTTAATGGGTTGCTTCATGTGCAAAGGAAAATTTAGCCTTGCAAGTGTTATCTTTGTTAACCGAAACATGGAAAACGGGTTATAACTCTCAAAGGGTGAAGATATGGTGTGAAGTGGCATTTCCTTTTAAATCTGTTTGCCCTTCGAATACAAACCCAGGTCTTCCACTTTTCAACGACTGCCTCCAGTCCTCTCTATATAGGACCTAAACAAAATGTTTACTTTGATCCTAAATATAATATCTCAATCTATTGTCTCCCGAATTTATAATTTTCCCCTAAATTTATAATATTATATATGGAGACAATTGGGAAAAACTCTTTCGCTCATGCCTATGTTGGTTTATGTTTACAGCTTACATGCCACACATGAGCCTTCTGTATGGAGATTTAACTGATGAGGAGAAGAAAACGGCTCAAGAAAGAGCCAATGCTCTTGATGATGTCGGTGGCCTGAACTTTCAAATAACTCGCCTTGCATTGTACAAGACAGACACTGGAGACAAAACTCTGAAATCCTGGGAGAAAATCACTGATTGTGTTCTTAGTCCAAATTAGCTTGCCTCTTGCTATGACCTCACTTGATAATATCCGTTGAGGATTTGCTTATGACTCAATCCACACTCTTATATGAATCATATTAGGTCTCTGCTTCTGTGTGGAGATGAAATAGAAACGAGCAGATATGGAATATGATTCATACGAAGATGTTGCCTTGCTCGCGAGTCATAACCTTGATGAGCAAGTATCATAATGAATGTATCAGAATAAACGAAGTGTTGTTTTGTACTTCGTAATTAATCAATAACGGAGAAGCATGGGGAAGATAAGAAACTGAACCAAGGATAGGTCCCTGAGATGTAGATATAAATCCCAAACTATGTGATCTGAAGAGGGTGTTTTGTTGAGTGAAAAATGCAAACAAGGATTTATCGTAGTGGTAATAAACAATTTGGAGAAAAATGACACTAGATTTCAATGGTTTTAAAAAAATTAAAGGGCTAATCAAGTTTTCCCTGTTTTAGTTATCTTCCCTCAAATTTAAAATTAATAGTTTTGATTTTAGTCCTTCAAAATGTAAATGTCCCGATTTTTATTAGATTATAGCAATCAATATTTTAAATAAAATAAATTTTAAGAAAATAAAATAACTGATTTTAAACTTGAGGATTAAAATATAGGTAGGAGAAAGTTTAAAAGACTAAAGATTGTATTAACCTAAAAATAAATAGAGGTAGTCGATCCAATACACAAAGATACGGATACAAGTGGAGTTCCTCACGTTAAGCCAATCCTATCATTCAAAAAGCTAAGTAAATTGAAAATGACATTCAAGGGTCTTGTAAAAACATTATTTATAATTAAGAACCATAAATCATAAAAATCTCAAAAAGAAGCTGGAAGTAAGATGGGAATTGAAAGATAAAATTAATGACAATAGTTAACTCATGAGGCAACACATCAATAATCAATAGGTATATACTCCAATCTTACTTATAACTCATTTTCATTATATTTTACCAAAATCATAAAAAAAACAGTTAAACTTGTTAGCTCTTTCTAAAATTTAAAAAATCTATCCTATTTTTCTATAACAATATTAAATAGGGACAAAGAAAGAAAAATAGTAATAAATAACCAATGTAATCCCTTATAAAAAATCACGAGAAAACCTCCTCTAGATACTTTATAAAAAGTATTAGAGGGAGCATATATATACTAGAGGATGCTAAGAGGCAAGTGCAATTGTATTTATCACAAAGACTCCCTATTCAAAAATTGTATTGGTTAGAAAGACTTGACATTTTGCTTACACGGAAAATAACAATACTAAAATTTAGGTCCTTTTTGAGATAAAATTTTTAATACAAAATTTTTTTACGTTTTTTTCTTGTATGTATTAATTTAATAATATTAAATGTCCCCTAATTATAAAGGACACAAATTCCACTGCTATGCGTTATCATGTTCATTCACTTACAGTTATGTTCTACTTGCCGAAAGTGAAAGGCACGATATCGTATTAATTACAATTAAAATACTCCCTTTGAACCATGTATAAATCATTTTAACTAATTCATCATAAATAAGAAATTGTAGTTAATTTAATAAATATGTTTTAAATTAAAACATTTTTAAAACTTTACCTATGTTAAATAAGGTTTTAAATGAGAGACAAATACAAAAAGGCATATTATTTAAGTATTAACTACAAAATTACAATTAGAAAATAAGCTTATCCCGTAAATGACTTGTGAACAAAGTTATTCCTGTAGAGATGACTTATATTGTGAACAATTTGGAGCATCGAAATATTATATTAGAACAAATGGTGGATTGCAGGTTGTGACTAAATGGAGGAGCAAATATGAATGGAAAACTTGCAAGGAAAAATAGCTAAGGGAATTAAATTTGATTGCATAATATAAACAGGAATAGGATAATATAATTAATCTGATCGGTATAGCATTACACTAACAATCACAAAGTAACTTCATCAAAGCAAAGCAAAATTAAGTTAGATGGTGGAGCTAGGTGTGGGGGTCGGGGCTCCATCTTCTTCGGGACAAGGAGCCGGAGCTCCATGTTTGTGCCCACCATGATGATGATGATGACCATCATCTCCCAGCGACGCATCAGAAGACTCATCCTCAAACACAAATCCCTCAAGCTTCATCTCAACCTGAATCTCCGATGATGATCCCACGGCCTTTGGTGGTGTTAGTGGTAGTGGTGGTTCATATCTTGGAGGTCCAGGGTAAGGTCCTGAAGAAAACATCCACCGAAGACCTTATCTTCAGATTCTACGATAGCTTCTTCTTCAGATTTCAAGTTACTGTGAATGAAATCTGGGTTCCTAGCTTCTGTGTGATCAAAGCTTGATGAGCTAAGAACAACAACAAGAATAAGGAGGACAGTTATCAGTTTCTTCATCATCATCATCATCTTCACTACTGTTCTTTCACTCAAATCTAGTACTAGTTGGTGCTGGTGCTCAGCTTCAACATTGTTGGCTTTATATAGGAAACCTGGAGCCTATTACCATTTATTATATAACAAACTAAATTAATTGGAATAAATGAATATTAACTTCTCTATATACTCAATTCTATTCATCATTTTGTTTCATCCGTTTCTATTTAGTTTGACTTGACTGTTGAGTTTTCATACTAAAACTAACATATACAATTATTCATTTGACCCGATCTCCTTCATTTAATGTTTGCTCTATATAATTTATATTCTTTCTTGAAAATAGATATAGAGCGTTTAAGTTACTAATTTGAATGGGTTAAATTCATTATTTTTTTAAGTTATATTCCTCAAATTATTTTTTAAAAATTAGGCTTATGAAACTAAAGCAAAATCTTGATTATCATACTCTCCTTGTCATATTGGTAAGGTAAAGAGAATTTTTCATTGTTAACGTATTTTATGAGTCACATCGTTTCTAAGTTTTGAACATAAATTTATAAATTTACTTTTAGTTTATGATTGTGTAGACTATGAAGTCTTGGGAGAAAATTAATGATTGTGTTCTTAGTACAAATTAGCTTTGCTTATTGTGACCTCTTTAGATAATAATACCTGTTGAGGATTTGTTTATGATTTGCTATAATTTTTTGTGACTCAATCCACACGCTCATGAATCGTATAAGGTCTCTGTTACTTACGGAAATGAAATAGAAAAGAGCATATATGAAATAAGATCTTAAATGTATGCATTTTTTATTTTTTTTTTTCAAATTACCACTATTTTTGTCAATCAAGTAAAAGATGGAGAATTAAGGATGATTATTAGGGTATTTTAGAATATTAATTAACTTAATTAACATTCTTAATTTAATCAAATTAAATAAATAGGCCCTACAACTAAGTATAATAAATAGGCCAATATTATATACGCGCAAAACGTAAAAATTATAATAAATAATTAATGTCATGATCTCAAAAAAAAACTCCTCTAGATGCTTTTATAAATAAGATTGAAGACAACATACACTCTTTCGTATAAAAAAGAAAAGAAAAGAAAACATACACTCTAGTCCTTATTATAGGTATAATTTTAGAAGAAATTTGTATTCTAAATATAAGTCTGTGTATAAATTATTAATAATTTTTTTTGTATTTTTCGCATTGAATAGAAAGGATAGAGGTGTGAGAATGTTTTAAAAATGTAGAAAGCGAATTGTAACGATGGTAAACATAAAAAAATTACTGTCACAAAAAAAACATAAAAAAATTATTTATTTAGACATATTTAATTATTTTACTATTATTTTTAACTATATGAGAATTAATTAAAATAGATTTAGTGATATACTATTCGAAAGATGACTTACAAGAAGCAAGTGTAATTGTATTTATTAAATGTCGCCTAATTATAATATAACGAAAAATTCCACTAGTTTGCGTTATTTATTTCATTTAGTTATACCTCTCCAGAAGTCAAAGGCACACTTGATCAGTCCCTCCTGTCCTTTAAGTTAGAAGTTGTACACTTAGTTATTTATTAAATGTCCCGTAATTAATTGAAATTAGTTTCTTTTGTAACATGTATCATTAAAATTGCCCTCAATAAAAGGTTTTAATCAGAAGAGTTTGATTTATTAGTTAGAAATTTGTATAATTAGTTAGGAATATTAGCAAGAAAGAAATTACTGTTTTAGATAAATATAGATTTAAAGTCCAATTTATTCCATAATATAGAGTAATATCACTTCGAAATTTTGTATGAACAATGTTATTCCAAAAGTTTACAAATCTTAGTAATTTCATCTTCGCTATTATTCAAATTAAGTTTAATCTTTATTTAGCTAAAAATGTTAAGTTGATATATCATGTGTCATACACATTATTTTTATTAAGGTGGAAATTTTATGGAAAAGCCATTGAACCCAAAAAAAGTTTACCCTGAAAATTTTCATTTAAGAAAATGTCGTCCAAGATGTTTATATTTATGAGCAATATTACATCATAAATCTTTTGGGTTCACTATGGCCCTAAATATTTTCAAATTATAATAAGGTTGCTCTAACCATTATCCAAATTAAGTTTAATAATTAGTTAACCAAATATTACCGATAATAAACACTACCAGAAAAATATCATTTAACGACGGAAAAATCCATTGCTAAATGGTTATTTTCCATCAGAAAATTTTCATTTAGCAACAAAAGTATCAGCGACCCTCGTTTTAACAATGGAAAATAACCATTTAGCGACAGATTTTCTATCGCTGAATGGCATTTTTCTAGTAGTAAAGGTTGTTAGAAACCCTCCAATATCGTACCCCAACGATGAAGAAATATATATATATATATATATATATAAACCTATCATATCAATATATTTTTTCTGGTGTATCTTCGATTTTCTATTCACTATTATATCACATGACACATAAACCTATCATATCAATATATTTTTTCTTCACTGTACAAACTGTTTTCAACTCTTTGATTTTCCTCTGTTATTTAGGCGCGATACATTTTTTAAAATTTTCCCCTCATTTATAAATCTAACATATAGACCTTTCACGTTAGCATATTTGGTCAACCAATATGCAAACTTAACTTGAATAACAACTAAGAGAAATTGTTACAATTTAAAAACTTTTGAAGTAATATTGCTCTTGAGTGAAAACTTTCAGGGTAAATTTACAATTAAATCCAAAACAAAGATGTTGTAGATGCCATGTAAAGTGTAATTTCAATATATTTAGCTCAATTAACTATCAAACTTTATCTGGATGATGGTCAGAGTGAAATTTCTAAAATTTTAAAACTCCCGAGACAATATTATCCCTCAAACAACTTTTGGTACAACATTACTTCTCAGTGAAAACTTTCAAGGCGTAATTGTATTTTAACACATAAATATATTATATCATGAAACACTTCCTTATAATAAGAATGGGAGGGATTATTTATTATCACTAGTATCTAGAACTAGAATACTCATAAATTGAGGATATAGCAAATAGGAACAGGAGTTGTTCATGCTTTTTACCCATTAAACATGGGTCAAAAATTTGAATCTATACGGATGCATAAAGCTCCTTTTAAAAATATATTTTCAATTGAACTTGATAATGCTCGAACCTAACTCAATTGATCAGATTGTCATATAAAATAACATGAAGTGAAAACTTGCTATGAAAATATAGGTAAGAAAATTTAATTAAATTATAGAATATATAGATGGGATAACCCAAGTCATTGGGGTAATATTGCATTAGTGAACACAAAATTCATCATCTTCATCAAAAGCAAAAATATCCTACATGTTAATTAGAAGGTGTGGGGTGTGGGGCCAGGGGCAGGGGCTCCATCTTCTTCGGGACAAGGGGCTGGAGCTCCATGTTTATGCCCACCATGATGATGTCCTAATGACCAATAAGACTCGTCCTCAGAGAAAAATCCCTCAGATTTGGTCTCTGTCCGAATTCCCGATGATGATCCCACGGTGTCTGACGGTGGAGGTACTGGTGGTTCATCTCCGGGAGAAGGTCCTGAAGCAAACGACCCAGAAACCTCATATTTCATGTTTCTGGCTTCTATAGTTGATGAGCTAAGAACAAGAACAAGAAGAAGCAGCACAGGCATGAGCTTCTTCTTCATCACCATCTTCATTCTTCACTTCACTGATCTTTTCCTCAACTTCACTAGTGTACGTTCAGGTTGGTGTGCTTAACCTTCAACATGTGTTGGCTTTAAATAGCAAGCCTGGAGCCTAAGACCAATTATTATATAACAAACTCAATTAATTGAAATAAATGAATATTAACTGATCTAGATATTCAATTCTCCTATTTATAGAGTAGGGACAAAGTTTTATTTGGTCCAATTTAAAAGTCTTTTCATTAAATTTTTCATATTAATGTATGATTTTACCTTTTATTTGTTATGTGTTGATTTTAATATCACATGTTGAATATTAAATAAGAATAAATTTATAAATTTGAATTTTAAAGCAGGGTTAATGAAATTTGATGTTTTCCTTGATATATATATATATATATATATATATATATGAATTATGTTAAAAGTAACTTATAAATAGAATCAAATAAATGTTCATTTTGTTTGCTCCTTTTTTATTTAGTCTGACTTGACTCTTTGAGTTTTCACTCTAAAACGATATACTAGCACTCATTTTGTCATATCTCCTCCATTTAATTTTGCTCTTTAGTGAAACTAAAAAATCTTACTTCTCCAGTCCTATTTATAAGGTGGACAAAGAAATTTTTTATCATATTTATAAATCATATAATTAAAGTCTGTGTATAAACGTTTAATTTTACCTTTAATATATTATCTTATAGACTTTTTGGCTGACTATGAAGATTTTATACTATATGAATAGAATGAAGTTAAAAATAAATCTTAGAATAAATTCGATAAAATTTAAAATTTTCTTAATTTCGGTAAAATATATGCGAAGTGATTGACAAATAGAAGCACATGAGTATTTTATTTTGATGGTGAAACCTTGAAATTAGAATTAGAATAAGTGAATAATGAATTCTATATTAAATTGTATTATCAGGTTTCCATTTATACATAGTTTGACTTGAATTTTCACATTAAAACATATTGTTATTAATTCCATGAGACTTCTTCCATTGAATATGATATATGTCCTCCAATACTAAATATAAGATCATTTTCGTAGTATAATTGGAGTAATAATTAATATTGTAATATCCCAAATTTCGTAAACGAAAGTAAAGGCAAAACAGATGAACTACGAAATGATTTGAGCCCTATAGATAAAAAAAATAGGAAGGAAAATGCATATAGACAAGAAAGGATGATCGACTAAGTCCCTAGTCTTGAGGATTTTAAGTAGAAATGACTAAAGGGCAAAATGGTCATTTGACCTAATGATATGGGTAAAATGGTCATTTTGAATAAAAAGGTCTAGGGCATAAAATGTCATCAAATAATAAGAACATTTTGGTAATTTGGTCAAAAGTCAACAAAAAAGTCAAAGTTGACCAAAAATGTTAAAGTCAACAAAGGATAAGGTTGGAATTAAGAAAGAGTAGAAAAAGTGATGGCATTTTGGTAATTAAGAAAGAAATAAGAAGGTAGTGACATTTTCGTAAATAAGTGGAAAGTAAGATGAGGCAATGTCATTTTTGTAATTAAGGATTTTTAAAGGACTGAAAGATTGAGAAATAATTATTCGAGGTAGTAGGAGTCCTCAAATGCTGGAGACTCGAACTGAGAAAATTTTAGTTGGATCCTAAAATAATTAATAAAATTATTACCCAGTATCCTATGCGAGCAGTTTCAAATTACGGAGAACAACGGTGCCCGAAAGCCCCGAAAAAGGATTGTCTTAGAAAATTAATTACTGAAAATCCGGTAAGAATTTCGATGAACAGAAAAGGGCTGGAGTATCTGGGGAAAATATAGAATTTTTCCATGTCCTTAAGTCAAATTGGCCACCGGAAGCACATTTTACAGTGTTGCACGCAAATCGAGGAACCTGACAAGTACAAGGGAAATCCGGAGACATTTTGGGTTAGGACATGATGCCACATAGGCAAGGAGGCCTAGGGAATGGTGCCACACGAGAGAAAAAGTCTTCGAAAAAGTAAAAAGATAATTACCCGTATAAAGGTTACTTTACGGAAATGTGTGCCACTAGATCAAGTAACTGGATAGGCACGGAGCCAATCAGCCCAACCAAGTTTTGGAGCCCAAGCTAGAAGTCACTTTTTGCTATGCAATAAGAAGAGGACAAGTGGCACAATGACAACCAAGTAAAGCAAAACTTGGTCCCCAAGAATTAACCACAACCACTCATTTTTCAAGAGGGCTTTTAAGTGATCATTTCCTCGCCATTTCCTCTCAAATTTTTGTCACTCTCTCCCTCTCTCATGGTCTAAAATGTTCTCTCCCTCCCAAGCCAAAGAAGACACCATTTTGCTCTCAAGAGGAAGAAGAGCAAGCTCACATCAACAAGGTAAAGTTCCAAGCACCCAACCAACATCTTCCTTGACTCTTACAACCTCTTTCACCTCTCTAATGATTTGATTCTTTGAATGACTCTCTATTTTTTGAAGATGGGAGGCTAGGGTTTCAAAAGGTGAAAATGGAAAATGAAAGGTTTTAAGATGTATTAAAGGTTGCAAGCTTCTCTTTAAGTTGTCAAGAGTAGTTTAATGAAAGTTGTTATTGTTTTGGTTGTTGTTGAGTGTTGTTGTTGGAATTTTGGAAACCCTATAAGAGTTGGGGAAGGTGCCATCAATTTGAGGTCTTGAAAGGGAAAAATGTGTTTGAGTTAAATAATGCTTGAAAAGTGTAACGCCTCCTATTTCCCCCTTATTTCTTCATGTTAGATAACTTTAGAACCACTATTGGGCTTTGAATGGCTCAAATTAGCTTTTTTTAGTGAACTTGAAAATTTTTCTTTTTCTTTCAAAAATGTTGTTACTGTTCACTGGCCCATTTTCCAGATTTCTGGCTCAACTTTGAAAATTCATAATTAATTCCAGAAAAATCGAAATGGAGTGGTTCCAATTTCTAAATTTTCTTTATCTACAGGGAAAAAACTCATTAGTTCCAATTCTTGCCCATCTAAATCAGTTTATTCCGTCAAATTGGTAGCTCAAATGGTTATTCCAGTTTTTCCTAGATTTTTTCCTTAAATTTGAAAAATCATATCTCATAAAATGCACATCCAAATTTCTCAAAATTTATATCATTTTAAAGCTCAGGATGTGTAGTATTTAACTAGAAAGTTTCAACTCATTTGGAGCTCGTCTTCTATTTTTTATTGACATTTGAAATATGTCAGTTTTCAGGGCCTTTTGAACCCATTTATTTTGAAGTCCAACTTTTCTTAAAAATCACCAAAACCTCCTTTTGGTTCATAAACCAACCTCTAACATGCATGATCACTTATTTACCGTTCCTTAGCACTTTTAGCCCATTTTCATGCATTCATCATCACATATTTACATGATACTTCATGTTGAGGTTTAAAGGTTACCACATCATCAACTTCATTGAGAGTTTAGCAACTCATATATTCATACAGAAATCATGCAAGCAAGAGCATCTTCTTCATTCATCTATAAACTTTTCCTTGCCCTTGCTTGAGCTTCCACCTACATGGTTAGTTGGGGGATAATGAGATTTATGCAAATCCCAATAGCAAAACTAACTAACAAAAACTTATGAATGTGCATGTAATGCTTTTAAAGGAATGTGTATGAGCAAGATACATGTGACATGTTCAAACATTACATTAACATGCATATGGCCGTAGCATTCAAAGTCACATATCATACACATAACACAATCTCATATATCATAAAACAATGCATCATTCGCACAAGTTCATAAAATAGATTTGAAGAGTTAGTAGTCTTGCTACCTTGTCTCTTTAATTCTCTTGAAACTTGAGTCCTTTTTGCTTACTTTCCCAATGAATTCTTTGGGTTCTTAACATCCTAAACAACATACAATAATATGCTCATAAATTTCCAGCCACAAAGAAGGCGAGAAACATCAGAAAAACGCAATATCACACATATTGCTCTTTCAAGACCCTTAAGCTTTGTAACTTGTTCTTTTGATTTCAAAAGCTTCCCAAATCCTTTTCTTACTTTCACCCTATACAAATTTTCCTTCTAAAGCCATTGGAAGCATTAGAATCATAAAAATCCCATTGCCTCTATTTCTTTTAAATTTTCAAAAAAAAAAGAACCTAAGAGGGAAATTTGGGTTTTCAACTTTTGCTCATGAATGCTTGTGTATTCTTGCTTCCAAACCCCTTTTCAAGCATTATTTAACTCAAACAATTTTTTCCCTTTCAAGAAATCAAATGGACAGCAACTTCCCCAACTCTTAGGGTTTCCAAAATTCCAACAAAAACACCCAACAACAACCAAAACAAAAACAACTTTCATTAAACTACTCTTGACAACTTAAAGAGAAGCTTGCAACCTTTAATACCTCTTAAAACCTTTCATTTTCCATTTTCACCTTTTGAAACCCTAGCCTCCCATCTTCAAAAAAGAGAGACTCATTCAAGGAATCAAACTATTAAAGAGGTGAAAGAGGTTGTAAGACTCGAGAAAGATGTTGGTTGGGTGCTTGGAACTTTACCTTGTTGGTGTGAGCTTGCTCTTCTTCCTCTTGAGAGCAAAAATGGTGTCTTCTTTGGCTTGGGAGGGAGAGAACATTTCAAACCATGAGAGAGGGAGAGAGTGACGAAAATTTGATAAGAAATGGAGAGGAAATGGTCACTTAAAAGCCCTCTTGAAAAGTGAGTAGTTGTGGTTAATTCTTGGGGACCAAGTTTGGAAATACTTGATGGAGATTGTGCCACATGTCCCATTTGAATTTCTTGTTGAAAAGTGACTTTTCAGACTCCCCTAGGCGTCTGGTTGCTGGCTGGGTCTCTTCCGGTCCAGTTACTTGATCCGGTGGCATGTATTTCCATAAAGTAACATTCATGCGGGTAACTACCTTTTTACTTTTCTGGAGACTTTATCTCTCATGTGGTGCCATTCT
Organism: Vachellia pachyceras; assembly: GCA_025593235.1. Classification (NCBI taxonomy): domain Eukaryota; kingdom Viridiplantae; phylum Streptophyta; class Magnoliopsida; order Fabales; family Fabaceae; genus Vachellia; species Vachellia pachyceras. Next base: position 16,969 of record JANTPZ010137187.1, read on the forward strand.
CTAGGCTTCCTTGCCTAGGTGGCATCATGTCCTATCCCATAGCATCTCCGGGTTTCCTTCGTAACTCGTCAAGATTCCTCATTTGCGTGCAACACCGTAAAATGTGCATTCGGCAACTAATTTGACTTAATGGCATGAAAAAATTCTATATTTTTCCCTGATACTCGAACCCTTTCCCTTTCTTCAAAATTCTTCTCAGATTTTCCGTAATTAATTTTTAAGAAAATCCTTTTTCAGAGCTTTTGGGCACTATTGATCTCGGTACTTCAAAACTGTCCGCACTAGATACCAGGTAATAATTTTATTAATTATTTTATAACCCAACTAAACTTTTCTCAGTTTGGGTCTCCGGCATTTGAGCACTCCTGCTTTCTCGAATAATTATTTCTCAATCTTTTAGTCCTCTAAAAATCCTTAATTACGAAAATGTCATTATTTGTCTTACTTTCCTCATAATTACCAAAAGGCCATCACTTTTTCTACTATTTCTTAATTCCAACCTTACCCTTGGTTGACTTTGACATTTTTGGTAATCTTTGACTTCTTGGTAAACTTTGACTTTTGAGTTGACTTTGACTTTTTGTTGACATTTGACCAAAATTACTGAAATGTCCTTATAATTTGATGACATTTTACATCTTAGGCATTTTTATTCAAAATGACCATTTTACCCTCATCATTTGTGCTAAATGACCATTTTGCCCTTTGATCATTTTTACTGAAAATTCTCAAGAATGGCCTTTCTTATCTATAGGTATTTTCCTTTCTATTTTTCTTATCTATGGGGCTTAAATCATTTCGTAATTTATCGGTTTGGCCTTTATTTCCATTTACAAAATTTGGGATATTACAAAAAGAGGTTTGAAAGAAAAAATACACAAGCATTCATGAGCAAAAGTTGAAAACCCAAATTTCCCTCTTAGGTTCTTTTTTTTTAAATTTAAAAGCAAAATAGAGGGAGTGGGATTTTGATGATTCTAATGCTTCCAATGGCTTTAGAAGGCAAATTTTTGTAGGGTAAAAGTAAGAAAAGGATTTGGAAAGCTTTTGCAATCAAAAGAACAAGTTACAAAGCTTTAAGAGTCTTGAAAGAGCAATATGTGTGATATTGCGTTTTTATGATATTTCTTGCCTTGTTGTGGCTGGAAATTTATGAGCATATTATTATATGCTGTTTAGGAAGTTAAGAACCCAAAGAACTCATTGGGAAAGTAAGCAAAAAGGACTCAAGTTTCAAGGGAATTAAAGAGACAAGGTAGCAAGACTACTAACTCTTCAAAGTTATTTTATGAACTTGTGCGAATGGTGCATTGTTTTATGATATATGAGTTTGTGTTATGTGTATGGTATGTGACTTTGATTGATATGTCCATATGCATGTTAATGTAATGTTTGAACATGTCACATGTATCTTGCTCATACACACTCCTTTAAAAGTATTACATGCACATTCACAAGTTTTTGTTAGTTAGTTTTGCTATTGGGATTTACATAAATCTCATTACCCCCAACTAACCATGTAGGTTGAAGCTCAAGCAAGGTTAAGGAAAAGTTTATAGATGAATGAAGAAGATGCTCTTGCTTGCATAATTTTTGTATGAATATATAAGTTGCTAAACTTTCTAGGAAGTTGATGTGATTGTAACCCTTAAACCTCAATATGAAGTATCATGTAAATATGTGATGATGCATGCATGAAAATAGGCTAAAAGTGCTAAGGACTGGTAAAGAAGTGATCATGCATGTTAGAGGTGGGTTAATGAACTAAAAAGAGGTTTTGGTGAAAGTTGATTTCCAAAGCTAAAGGGTTCCAAGGCCCTGAAAAACTGATCGGTCTCACGTGAGAAATAAAAATAGCAAAGGAGCTCCAAATGAGCTGAAACTTTCCAATTAAATACTACACATCCTGAGCTTTAAAATGATATAAAGTTTTCAAAATTTGGATGTGTATTTTATGAGATATGATTTTTCAAAGTTAAACTAAAAATCTGGGAAAAACTAGAAGTAATCATCTGAGCTACCAACTTGACGGAATAAACTGATTTAAATGGGCAAGGATTGGAAACAATGAATTATGAATAAAGAAAATTTAGAAATTGGAACCACTCCATTTCGATTTTTCTGGAATTAATTATGAATTTTTAAATTTGGGCCAGAAATTCTGAAAATGGGCCAGTGAACAGTAACAACGTTTTTAAAGAAAAAGAAAAATTTTCAAGTTCACTAAAAAGGCCAATTTGAGTCATCCAAAGCCCAATAGTGATTTTAAAATTATCTAATATGAGGAAATAGGGGAAAATAGAAGGTGTTACAAATATCATTATAAACACTAAATGAATGTTCTTATGGAATTTATGTAATCCTCGTATCCTTCTTTATTTCTTCTTAAAATAAATGGTTTGAATTTAATTCAAGTGGTTTTTAGATTTGTATTTTTTTTAATTTTTCTTAAGTTAAACTGTTATAATTTGAAATATTGATAAGTTGGAATATTATTCTTTTTACTCAAAAGAGCTAGTATTTTATTTTGATAAATAGAAAGATAGATAAAAAAAGGGCAGGCCCAAAGGCTACCATTTTCTCTCTCTTCTTTGTGGCACGATATCTTGGGACTTGGCATAAGGTTTTGGGTTCGAAACTTTGTACAACTCTGTTGGGTTCTTACTAATCATAATCCCTAAACCCTAATTCACAATCATCCACTCACTCCATGAGGTACTTCAAAGCACCTCTCTTTTGGGCCTCAACGAGCCCAACTCAAGCCCCTTACGTTGAATTCAGAATCTGTACCATGTGGCCATCACTCCCTTTAATCAAGTTCCTCAGCAATGGACGTTTGGTAGAGTTGGCAAGGGTTACTACCAACATTCCTCAGGGTGAGGGTTCGAACCCTGGGGAGTGACAGCCGTGATAATTAACGCATCCTCAAAGAAGGTGTCCCATCGGTACCTCGCTACCACCGTAAGGTCTCCTCGCGGGAGGTTCGGATTAGTGTGGGGCGGGCAATAAACCCAGGATACCGAATGGTTTATACAAAAAAAGTTCCTCAGCTGTTGATCTTCATTAAATTATAATTGAAGCATTTGGGATTCTTTTCTGTAGATGGATCTGTTCAATATATCTGCAGATATATTGAACACCGAAGGAAAGGAAGTATATTTTTAAGAGTGAACATTTCCATGGAGATGTCGTACTAGCTTCCCCTCCCTCTAATCACCTTGTTGTCCTAAGCTAAGCCCTCGCTGCTTTTAATTTGCAAAGAAGCTAAAGTGAATGTAGATTGTTTTTGGAGAGAACAATTGGTTTCTTTTTTTTTTTTTTTGAATACTAAACTGGAAACTCAATAAACACTAAGACACCACATACAAATGTTCATCATTAGATACAACATTAACCTCAAAAGGAGGTTGATCATAAAAGCAAAAATTACCCGCTAAGCTATGTGCCAATTTGGCAAGTTTATCTGCATGCTTATTTTCTTCTCTCACAACATGGTGAAGAACCACATCCCAATTTTGGTTAACCAGCAACCTAGCCTCATCAACAATATCCTTAAAAGGATGATCCCTAGTGCAACCTCGAGAGACTAGATTAATAGCATCAATAGAATCTGTATTAACTGTAATATGGTTGTAACCACGATTCCAACAAACCTGTAGTCCATGAATGATCGCAATTATTTCAGCAATAGTAGGTGGAACCGTGGTAAGCTTGCAACAGAATCCTCCTAGCCATCGACCATTATCACCTCGAATGATGCCACCACATCCACTTCTCCCTGAGGCGAGCACTGAACCATCCACTTCTAACTTTAAGGTGTCTCTTCTATCTCCTCTATCCTCCATTAATCTAACACGAAGACCTGCATAAAACTTATATCTAGCTAGAAGCCCCTGGTCTTCACACGCACGGTAGAGAGTGGGAAGGCCCTTCGCATGAACTTTATTACTATTCTCTTCAAAAACCCTCTTACATCTATCTGTCCATATATCCCAGCATACGTAACCAAATAACACATTCCATTGTACCTTTTGCGTAAATTCCATGCCTGCATCCCTCTTAAGGTTCCACCGAATCCAATCTATCCCCTGCAAAGATGAGAATTCCTCCCATAACGTCGGCTTAATCAACGAGCGCCACCTATCCCGAGCATTGCTGCAGTCACGTAGAAGGTGTATAGGATCCTCCACTTGCCTACAGCCGAACGGGCATTGTG
>JANTPZ010137195.1:0-19785 GCA_025593235.1 Vachellia pachyceras
TGGCATACAATCACTTATCATTCATCAATATGTATCATATACACACGCTAAGGTTTCATATTGAATTTACACAACTTAGAATTGCTATACATTTAATAACCTGTAGCAAAATAATGCTATAGAAGCCTATCTCTCTTGTTCTACTTACCCTTTGCCTCTTGCATTCACTTTTATCTTGGTGGCTTGTAACATAGTATAGTTAGTTATTGATGGGTGAGATTCAAAAAATATCAGTAGCAAACAATTACCATTTAAACAATCAAGTTATACTTCCATCATTTACTTATTAACAAGTGACAATACCAAGGCTTATACATAACCAAGAACATGCTCTTAAAATATAGAATTGTCAATCATAGACATGAAACAATTCAAAGAGTTATTCAACATGTTGAAGATAAAATAACTATTTAACTCATGGCAAGCTAGGAAACATAACAAAATATAAACACAACTTAAATGTAAGAATGGGCGAAGTTGCTACCTTGAACTTTTGCTTTACTAATTCTTTTTTCACTACTTCCTTTTCTTCCAATCTTTGAGGCTGGTTGGCGAAACCACCAATTTATCTTCCTTGATATCCCAAGGCCCTGGATACATTAATACAATATTCATTTTACTCATTAGAACCACGGAAAAAACATAACCAATACTCATCATTTACACAAATTTCTTTTCTTTGGCCTTAAACTTAACTTATATATCCTTAAGTTTTTACTTCACTTCCTCAGTATTTTCCCGCACAGTTTCTTGTGAGAGATTTAGTGGTAACATCTATTTCATGAAAAACTCACTCCTCCAACTAGATTCATGTGTGACGGAACAATAAGGTTCCTTTGAACCATAAACAATGCCTTATTCCTTCTATATCCACAAAACTGTTGCTTTGTAACACTTGAATTCATTTCTTACCATCATGATCACATCTAACTAACATCATAATCCCACAGTTCTGTCCTCTACACATTAGGGTAGCAAATTATATATTAATATAGCAAGCTATTGAAAATGAAAATTATGCCGAAAGAAGTTTACTCTTACCTCTTTCTCCTTTTAGAACTTGATTATTAGTTCTTTACCCTTTGCTCAATCTTGCTGGCCCCAACTCTCATACTCTCATAAATCTAAAGCCATAGGAATAAAGCTATTGATGCAACCAACAACTTCTATGAAGAGTGTTCTTGGATTTTTGGGTGGTTTGGTGTTGGTTTATGACGAGCGAACCGTTAGTCGTCTTAGATCTGCATCAAAGATTTTAACCGAATTAATGTAGTCTAGCACTAATACAGGTCGTTTTCATTTTGAGGAGCCGAAAAACTACATGAAATCCTAGTAATTAAATGTAAATAACCTAGACTGAAAATTAAATTGAGGAGCTATGGAAATTCTCCCTTGCTAATTAGCGACGGATTTAGCGAAAGAAAATTCTGTCGCTAAATTTAACAATTCCATCACTAAATTTGTTATATTCCATCACTAAATTTGACAATTCCGTCGCTAAATGGGCATTTCCTGTCGCTAAATTTAACAATTCCATCGCTAAATTTGTGATATTCCGTCACTAAATTTGATAATTCTATCGCTAAATGGGCTATATTCCATCACTAAATTGATTATATTCCGTCACTAAATTGGTTATATTCCGTCACTAAAAAATCTTCAATTTTATTGGTTAGATCAGGACCCAAATTTTTAATTGTAGGCATACATCCTTGAGAGGGTATTTTAAATTAACAATAAAAATCTGTTCTTACAAAATATCAACGTCTTGAGAGGGAACATTATAAAAAGCTCCTTGATAGGTGTCATTCAACAAAAATACAACCAAGTCTACATAATAGGATGCGGTAGAAAACGTCTACATAATAGGATGCGGTAGAAAACTGGAACAACAAATTTAAGTAGCACTAGCACCCTTTCCTTTCTTCCTCTGGATTTTCTTCATGTAGAACTCCAAATCCTTACCCTCCAAAATGTAGATACAAATTCAAGAAAATCAAATATCAGTGTTTACAAACAATAAATCATGTACACAGAATGCTCTGTCCCCTTGTACAGTCTAGTGATCTGTTCCCAAAAAAAAAAGCCACGGTCAATGATAGCATATCAATAAAATCATCACTGGAAGGATCTGGAAAAAAATACAGACTAAAAAACCTTCAAATGAGGACATAAAATTTTGTTGTTTTGCTGCTGTTTTTATTTTAAAAATAATACCTGATATATCCATGAATTGATCTTCTGATGCACCTCATGAATTATAGGTCCCTTCAAAACTGTGAGCTGAAAATTTAAAAATGAAGACGTCAACTTTTCTATTGCTACTAATTTAGGGATTAATTTAGGCAAACTGCATTTCCTTCAGATTTGATGGGAATGTACCATTGGGTCGAAAAATATATGCTCCTGAGGCCTTAAACAACATAAAAACATTTAAATCACTTTCATTAGAAATTATTATCATGCCTTAAACAAGATTTAGAACAGAAAGTTTTATTACCTGAGCAGTCTGAGTTTGATCATCTCCATACCCAGCAGTCTGAGTTTGCTAGTTGTTACCGAAATTTCTGCATCGCTAAAGAATGCAATAAAGTTTGACAACAATAATACTGACACAAGGGTTGTCTTTAGAAATGTGTAGAGCTGCATAACGATTAAGACATAATGTGATCAATGCAAGTAAGAAATCACAGCTACTCATTTGAATTGACATAATGTACAAAATTAAGGTGCCTATACCAGGGAAAAGGAGAAAATACTTCTGATTCAAAGCACCGACATAGTTTACTACCCAAACACAATGGTGGTCCATCTTCAGCACACATCTTCAGCACACATCGTCCAAGTCGGAAAAAAACACAATTCCCAGGAGTTTGACTTGAACAAATCCATATATAGAACTATCATCATTCCCTCAGCTAATGAGGTCATCAATCAACTCAACATCTAGCCCAAACATTTGTCATGGATTATTTTAAAAGCCTAAGCTAATAGGAATAAACACCAAACTGCTCAGCAACGAGCTCAAAGTTTACCAACTTCAATACTCATTTCAAGGGCACATGTTTTTTCATCAAGAGAAACAAAGCACAAAAGTGAATTGCTTTGGCAAAGCTTTTGAAAAAATTATCAGCATGAAAGATTGTTTTAAATTATTATGATGCAGACAATTCGCGTTAGTTGTAAGATGTGCTATCTTAATTGAGAATTAAAAATTTGGGATTAGCTAGTGATTTTATCTGTGGTGTTTGGATATTAGTTATATCTAGTTATATCTATCCTCGGTGATTATTAACTTGCTTTGTGAGTTTAATTTCCTTTGAACTAGTAAAGCCAAAGATACAAATAACCATAAAGCATGAGATACAAGAAAGAAAATGATCCATTTGCAGGAATACTGTGGTTAAATTGTATTGTCAAAGTAAGATATGCAGTAAGAAATAGAGATAATTGTAAATCACAACCTTTTGTGCAACAACGTGATATTTATCAAGGGCCTCCCTTGTTGTGGGAGAAGGCTCTGAGACATTATTTCCAAGGCGCTCCACTATTGATGAAGCTTGTGGCTGTGAAGATGCTCCAGATTCCTAGCAACGGATCAAAATATCATACATCCGAAGCACATTCAATAAGTATGCTTATATAGATTCCTTACTTTCACAACATCGGAAGAGTCATGCAAATCAGCATTGGATGCAGCTATAGGAAATGAAGCAGTAACAGAATCATTTTCCACACTATGTTGGGACGCATCATCAGCTGCTCTGAGGTTAATTGAGGGAGGAGTACTGAAATATGACCAGAATTATCATAAAATCGATTTGAAATTAAAGAATACAAAATAAATCAACAAAATAAGTAACACATAAGAATCTAAAGTGTGAAGCCAAATTTGACTCTGCTACATCATCTGACAGTCGAGAGACTGCTTCATATCCTGTGCTTCCAGGGCCCATCGAGTAACCTGGATTAACCTGTCTGGATCCAGAACCATAAGTTCCTGTGAGTCCACTACTGCCAGATTGAACACCAACACCAGCAGGCATAGAATGAGAGCTTTGACTAGACTGGTTTTGCCATGGAAGCCGAACAAAGTCCTAATATAATAATAGCAAGCAACCAGACAATTCAGTAAAGTTATTCATAAAATATAACCATTCTACCTACAACTTAGAATACAGAAGTTAGTAGGTTAAATACCTCATAAACATGTTGTTGTTGCATTGACAGTTGACCGGGTTTTGGGCAAAGTGGCTCAGGCACACCACCCATGGAACCTTGTGTATACAAGTTTGCATCAAAAAAATGTTGGACCCATACGTTCTCGATGCTTCCTTCTGAAAGAAAGTTGGTGTACTGTAGACGTTAAAATCCATCAAAATTGAATTCATCCTTCCCTTGCTCCCGCCGATTTAGCTTGAAGAAACCCTTAATCTTTTACTAACATAGATTTAATAGGTGAAATTTACTCCTTTTCTTCTAATTTTCTAAACTTTATTCATTCCCCAAAAACCCAAACTGACATAGATGAACAGATCTGAGAGGCCAAGAAGTCCAAGAAACTTACCTAAACCAGGAATGAAGCTTGAATACGCCGCTGACCCCATCCTCTGTCGACAATCATAAGTTCCAGCGACCTCTCTCTGAAATCCTCTGCCTTGCTTTCTGCTCATTGTTTGTCAAGGAAGAAGAAAATTGAGAATGGATTGTGAAGCCAAGGGATTAAAGTGCATAAGGCAAGTGAGGTGAATGGGTGGGGGAGGAGAAATGACTATGCTGCGATGCGAATGGGAGAAATAGCGGATGAAGGGAGGTTCGACTTGGACAGAGGAAAGGAAGAGAGTGAGTTACACGGTGTGGAGGAGAGCCAGGGACTGGATGAATGGAACTGGTGTGAGAGACAGGAGGAATTAGGGATTTATGATGCGACACAGAGATTAAAGAAGAACTCAAATTTCAAATATATTTCTCTAAGAAGAGATGTGTGGCGGGAAATGAGTGAAATTTTTGAAAGAACAGTGTGTTTTAGGATTTTATAATTAATGGAGGGAATGTGAAAATATTTTTGGAGGGAGTATAGTTTTTCACAAATATAAAGTAATATATCTGAATTTATCTTTAATAATTTTTCACTAATTAGATAATTTGAAGAAGATTATGCATGCCCTTGCTAATCTTTCTCATTATTTAGAAAGGAAGTATTAGTCCTCATTATATTCTTCACTAATTAGACAATTTAAAGATGATTGTGGATTCTCTCATTAATTTTTCTTGTTATTTAGAGAGAAAAATTAATCATCACTAATTGGATAATTTAGAGACCAGTATTCAAGTTGTCGCTAATGTTCCTCGCTAACTTAGAGAATTGGAAAGGAATTTAATATTCTCACTAAATTCCTTGCTAATTGGAAAATTTAGAGAGGAATATACAAGTCATCGCTAATTTAAAAAATTAGAGAGGAATTTAATATTCCTCGCTAATTGAGCAATTTAGAGAGGAATATCTAAGTCATCGTTAATTTTCCTCGCTAATTTAAAAATTAGAGATGAATTTAATTGTCATCGCTAAATTCCTCGCTAAATGGGCTATTTAGAGAGGAATATCAAAGTCGTCGCTAATTTTCCTCGCTAATACGTGATTTTCTAGTAGTGCCATATAGTCAAAGCCTGAAAAATAACACTTTGTTTACCCCTTTTTTTCAATCAAACCGAAAATAGTGCCTTGAACTTACTTTAATTCATATTCTCTTTCTCATGGTTCATAATTGTGGTGGAGAAGCAGTTTTTCTGCATTTATCTGGAGAGGGGTAAAACAATGCTGTCATTGGGCACCTCACGACAGTTATGGAGATGGCAGAAACACATCGGTGGCCAAAACAAGAAGAACACGAGTCAAGATTTGGGCAAATGAGTCTTTTGGATTTTCTCACTAATGACTGAAAATCGGTTCCCACCAAAAGTGGTAGGAATCAATGTTTCCACATTTAAAGGAAAATTAGCTTCCATCAAAAAATTAGTTCACACCTCTTCTATCAACCAAACATCGGCCGCTAGTGGAAAATTTATATTTTCTACTTTCATCTCATGATTTTTAGCCAACCAAATAGATGAACAAATGAGGCTGTCATAGGAGGAAGAACAAATGAGGCTATTATCAGCTATAATGTTAATATCGGGATGCTAAAATGTACACATTGGGATGCTAATATAACAGGAGGAAGAACAAATGAGGCTGTTATCAGCTACAATGCAAGCACACATAATTTTAAGCATCTCTTCAGCAACGGTTTTGATCCTTGAAACAACATTGTGTGGCAACATCATCATATGTAGTTGACCTAACAGAGTACCTGCCTGAATGGCTTACTTTTGGTTTCTCAGCGGCCACAGGAAGATAATATGCAACAAACATCAAATTCATGGAGTTTCTGCTTAGAGGAGCTCCCAATGTTGCTCCAAGTGCAAGCCCAAGACTAACTCTGAACCCGAGCCTGAGCCCGAACTTGAGCCAAACAAGTAGAAATGCCACAACACTTGCAATAGGACTTGGGGTTGTAGGGTTTGTTTTAGTTTGTGGAGTGGTATTGTTTGTCTTGTGGAAGAACAAAAGGAAAATAGAAGATGATGAGTCTTATGAGAATAGGAACATAACAGATGATGATTTTGAAAGAGGAACAGGGACCAAAAAGTACTCTTATGCTGAACTAGCAAGTGCCACAAATTATTTTAAAGATGTGCATGAGCTTGGACAAGGAGGACTTGGGGTGTCTATAGCGGTTTTTTCAATGTTTCAAACTCTTACGTCGCCATAAAGACAATATCAAAGGTTTCTAAACAAGGGAAGAAGGAGTTTGCTTTGGAAGCAAGGATTATTAGCCAATTAAGACATCGAAACTTAGTGCGGTGAAATAATCATATTTTATCAAGTGGATTTACAGCATTTTGGGGATTTTAGTGATATTATTTGACTTTTATTGAGCTTAATTGCTTTAATTATTATTAATGATTATTTTATGAAATAAAAGCCAATTAAGGTATTTGTGGAAGAATTTGAGATAAAAAGATAAATTTGAATTAATATATTTATCAATATAATCTTAGAAGATTCTGAGTTCAAATTAGTAGATCTTGATTTTGAATTTGAATTAGGAAATCTAAGATTCTGAGTTTAAAATTCAAATCAAGGACCACACTCAAATCCATTTTATTATATTACATTATAATATATTATATTTTCTTTGAGAGGGTATAGGAATTCACGCAGGAATTGGATTCAAGTGGCCACACCTTTCATTCTTGAAATCCATTGAATTCACGCCACCAATAATAATGATTCCATCATCCAAATAAGCCACCACCTGGAGCCACGTTTTGGGCCACCACTTGGAAGCCCAACACATCACAAACCCTAAATGCATTCAAGAAGCCACATACGCACAGGAGGAGATAGCCACTGATTCATAAAGCGACGCACACACACATTCATCATCGACTTCCTTATTCCACTCAACCAGCGGCCGCACATAGATTGAATCCATTCATTCCTTCATCAAAATCACGCCGCCTGGGAGAGCACAAGGATGCGTACAGATTCACGACACAACTGGAGCAGCCTTCAGCCATCACTTTCGCTCTGTGGCTGTTCCGTTCCATTTCCTGCTGCTACCGTCGACGAAGAGGATAACTTGGGCGCTCAATCTGGAATTTTTCATGGCATTTCGTGGCTAGTTTCATTATTCTCTGATTCAACAACAATGGCAGGAGCTTGATTATTCAAAGGGGAGTTCTTAATCGCTTTAATTTCATGTCCAATAGTTGTTTAACAATTCCTAGGTCTTAAGATAGTTTTCTAATTATTGGAACAATTTCTATTGTTTGATAGAATTTATTTTTGGAGATTATTGTGACTGAATTATTGTTTAGCAATTGATATTGAACTGATTTAACTTTGATTTCAATTATAATATTCTGGTATGATGTTTATATTGATTTCAGAGTTAATATTTTGTGATTTTCTAAGGTGGCTTAAAATCTTGGATCAAATAATCTTTTGTTAGCTTTAATTCTATTATTTGAATTTAAGAGTTACAATTAAGCAGTAGTTTTATTATCCTTAATTCCTCTTTACTATTCTGTTGGCGGTTAGTAAATTGAAAGTTTGGAAAATATTTTTTGGCAATTCGAGGTGGCTCGGTTGTTGGATTAAAAGCTTAATTATAATTCTTTAATTCATTATTTTAACTCCCATATTTATTGAAGTGATTATTGCCTTCATTGTTGAATTGGAGGATTGATTATTATCATCATTTATTCGTGTGTCTCATTTTCTATTTCTATTATTAAAACTTATTTCAATTATTTTTATTAAAAAAACCAAAAAGAAGTATTTTAATTTCAGTTTAGGTTACTCGCATTCAATTATTAGGAATTAATTTCATTTTCGGCTCCTCAAAGTGAACATGACCCGGATTGGTGCTATACTACATTAATTACGTTAAATTATTTTTGACGCGGATCTAAGGTGACTAACGGTTCGCTCGTCATGCGGTTAATCGGTTGGTGTCATGAAAGGAAAGAACTATTGCTGGTGTATGACTATATGCCAAATGGGAGTTTAGATTCTCATCTCTACAAGGATGGAAGTTTGTTGACATGTCCAACTAGTGCTGGGAACAAAGTGTGGTCCTTACAATAAAATATATCAACAGCTAGTGCTGGGAAACGGGCTGGCCCATGGCCGTACCTTTAACAGGCTGCCAAATTGGTAGCCCGAGCCCTACGTGGCCAGCCCGCCACTTTATTTTCCTTTTTTATTTTATTTTTTTATTTCACTGAAATTTTTTTAAAAAAATAATACAATAAATTTACATAAAATTTACCAAGCCCATTTGTGATTTTCAAAGAAAAATACAATACATTTCTAAAAAAATTTAATCAACAATGTTTACAATACAAAAACAAATACATAATCAACAATTTTTAAAGTAAATATGCATTTAAGTAAAATAATAAGGTTTAAAACAATATTTGAAGCTATTGAAAAATCATACACTTCCTATAAAAAACCTAAAAGGGTTAATATTTTTTAAAAAAATTAAAAAAACAGGCTGGCCCGCTGAGCCTGTTTGGCCTGTTTTGTTACAGGCTGCCAAAATGGCAGACTGAACCCTGCTCAGCCCGCGGGTTGGCGGCTCAACTCACGGGCTGAGCCCATTTTCCCACCTCTATCAACAGCCCAAGAATTAAACATTGCTTCCACAAGGGAACTCAATCTGAATGAGAACAAATAATTAGAGAACATAAATTTGATGTAATAAGTATATTATAACATTGAGTTTGCGCAATGCAACAATGTGCCCATCAACTAAATCAACAACATGAATGTAATCACGAATCTGAGAAGAAAGAAAACATTCATTCAATTAGATACTCTGTAGAAACGTGAAGAATTAGATTCTTTTTCAAAAAGGGAAAACATACCGCTTGGCTAAATATCAACTCTTTTCTCTTTATCTTTAATAAAAAAGATGGCAAGTGGCTTAGTACATCCCCACAATTCACCTTTCCTAAAATACCCTTACGTTATCTGATTTTCAACTATCGAAAATACATTTTGGGAGTTTTCTGATCACTAAGGCCAAGTAAGTCCCTTAAAAATTCCCATAATTTATAAGCTCATTATGGTATTTTTCTTTTTTCCAAAACTCATTCTGAAAGTACTCATAATAGATTTTCTTTCAAAAACCTTGATATGGCGATTTTCAATTTTTTGTACCATCATTCCGGTGAACTGTCCCTAACTTCCAGGTAAAAACAATTTTATAAATTAGGGCGCTCCAAAAACTATTTTAAACCACTTTAACATTAAATTTCTGAGGCATCTTGACAATTTAAATAATAATATTTGGTTAAAACTTATTAAATAGTTAAAATATTAATTATCGTAAAAATTGCCCACAATTGGTACTTTTGTCCACTTAACCTTAAATAAGCCTCAATTACTAATAAGTGACTTTTTCTTTGCCTTCCTGTGCCCAATGTCATTTTCTAGTATTTTGATTAAAATTACCAAAATGTCATTAACTTTTCCGAAAATGACTATTTTGACCTTACGTTTGATATACTTGCAAAATGGCACATTTGACATCTTTTATACTTCTATTCTTTCTCCAAACCCTTAATTACTAAGTAGCTTTGGTTTTAGCCCTTATCCTTTATTACAGAAAATTGATGATATAATAATCTTGGTGGCTTCACTTTACAAGATGTTTCACCTTTCCTCCTACCGATCAACCCCGTATAGCTAGCCCTCCCGGTTCATTGCCTCTCAATTAAAGCACCATTGTTGGAGTTAGGAATCCGAATGCCTTACAAAATTCCTCTTTCAAGGAAATTCACTCAATATGAGACTTGAAATATTACTGAAATATATATTCGCTACAAATTAAATGATCAAAATTTTTATTTAAAGTTAGACTACACTCGGTAATGAAACAATTAGAAATTTTATCAACTGGGATAAACAATTATGAGCAAAAATCACATGTGTAGGAGGTGATGTAAAATGCATACCCCCTCTCCTTTTAATTGTAACAGAGAGCAGAGAAATTCGTTTTCGGCTTTGTCCTTATTTAGTCGTAGAAAAATGGAGGGGAGGGGATATTGTAATAAAATCAATTCACAAAAAAAGGGGTGAAAAGATTTTATTTAATTCTTCTTACTTTTTATTTTAAATCTCTCAATTAAGATTTTATGACATCATTTTTCCTTTTTTTTAAAAATATATGATTTCATGACCATTTGTCCAGCTTTTTAAATTCTATGTCAATGAAATCTTTACTCCCCTCATTCTCCTCAAAATCTCAATATCTTTTGTCTCCCACGTTTGTTATCCCCCCCCCCCCCAAAATTATGCCAATTGATTCACATCAATAATTGGGGTAATTTCAAACATAAATAATTAAAGGGTTAAAGCGTAAAAATATTCTTAGATTTATATGATATAAATTATATCCAATATTCACCTATGACCATAAACTTTTTTGGTGCAAAAGTAACTATAAAAAAGTGACGCAACCCTTAAAAGGGCTTAACTGCGTTTGTTAACAGTTTAATATCATATGAAAGTACCCAAAAAAAAAAAAAACCCATCAATCCAAGAAAAAACCCACAATCTCCACTTACGACCTCGGAGTGAATCCATCATCAACAATCCCATAACTTTCATCACCAAAATTACAGCACAATTTAATGAAATCTTTCTTATCAGAAGCAATTTTCCTAGGAGTATCCAAAAGGGGGACCTTTGTTTTGTTCATACCATAAGTCAAAACAATAGCAGTAGCCCAGACCCACGATGATTGAAAGGTAAAGAGGGAAAAAATTGAAGTAGGAATCAAGATCCCCTGTCTCAATCTGTCCCCCAACTTGACTTTTCTCTTGTTTTCATCTTTTGGCTTTGTGGGTTTGATCAGAGTAGTTTGTTCAAGAAGCAAAAGATTTTGCCCATTTATGGTTACTTTTGCATTTAAAAAAAAAAAAAAGCTTATGGTGGTAGGAACACATTGGGTTTATGTCTAACGGAGTTTTTGCACCTTGACCCATGATTAAAAGGAGAAGTATTTTAAAGAAATCAAAACACATTTTTTATAAATGGAATTTCGGTGCTACAAATTAGGGGACCAACGTTGCACCTTATACATGACATGTCTTATCAGCTTAGTATCATGTGAATGAAAATAATAACAATAGAATTTTGTCCCATTAGACAGGCTTGATTACATAGATCATACGACTTCACATTAAGCATGTTATTTGTAACACTTCCTATTTTCCTACTATATGTTCATATTATATCACTTTTGACCCACTCTTGAGCCTTAAATATCAAAATTTTTGACCAAAATTGTGAACTTGAAATTTCAAAAACGTAAAAAATGTTACCGTTCACGGGTCATTTTTTCAGATTTCTAGCCCAACTTTAAAAAATTATAATTAATTCTAGAAAAATCAAAATGGAGTGGTTACAAACTTCCCTTTGGTCGAGAAGAAGAAGAAAAAGGAAAAATGGGTTTTCTCAAACTTCCAACATGTATGCTTGTATATTCATGTTCTCAAAACATAATCCATACATCAAATGACTCAAAAATAACCTTTCCCTTATGGCCAAAATGGCATCACCTTCATCCCCAAAACTTAGGGTTTTCACATGTTAGTGTATGATTTGACCAAGAAGGGGTGAATTGGTAACTTAAAAAAATTAAGCTGAAAATCACTGAATTAAAACAATTTCATTAAGTAAGGTAAAGAGAAGATGAACATGGGAGATTTATACTGATTCGGTCCTTCAGGCCTATGACCAGTCCTCAGAGCACCTCTGAACTTTTCAATCTACTAGTCTGCAACAAAAAAGGCCAACACTGCCTTTACAATAGAGAATCACACTCCCCCTTACAGTAAGCAATAAAACAGAGTCTCACAGTCTCTGTTTTCTGACAAATTCACAGCCCAATGGATTCAAGGTCCCAACGTTGAATTTCTCACAGATTTATAGAAAGTAATGCTCAAATAAACTCTCTCAAAGAGTAGATAGCTAATGTTGAAGCTCAGAAGAATATTGAAAGGTTTTACAAAGAAAATAATAAATGCCTTTGAATGCTCGTATAAAATGTTTTTCCTTTTTGTCGTCTTCTCTATAATTAATACCTGGAGCTTTTATAGATGAGAAGTAATGAAATGCCGTAAGAAACATTTTAATATCTGTTACTCTCATCAACAACTTCTTCGTCTTAGCAATTAACGTTGCATTAAATGCGTCTCAGGAACGTTGGCGATGACGACTAATTCATGCAATCTGTATGCAAGAGGTGTGACCAGCTTTTTCTCTTCCTATGATTCTGGGTTTCTGCATTTATGATGACAGGTGAGATTTAAACGTTGTTAATCACAAATAAGGAAAGTCAGAGAACAGGTAAAAAGCTATCAGAGAGAAATAGCCTTTGAGAAAAGCAATACTCGAATTTTGTTTCACAATACTTGAGTGATAACCAAGCATTTTGAACAATACTCAAGTGTTTTATTTCAATGCTCAAGTGTTTAAAACATTTTTAAAATTACTCGAGTGTTTGCTAAGAGTATTTCAAAAGTTTTAATTAGAACATAAATACTCGAGTGTTACAGATTTAGTACTCGAGCGTTCAAAATACTTCCAGTTGTTACTTGAGTGTTCAGAGGGAAACTTAAAGTGATGTTTTTTGTAATATCCCAAATTTTATATACAGAAATAAAGGCCAAACCAATGAATTACAAAATGATTTGAGCCCCATAAATAAGAAAAATAGAAAGGAAAAATGCTTAAAGGAAAGAAAGATCATAATTGACAAAGTCCCCAGTCTTGAGAATTCTAAGAAAGACCCAAGGGTAAAATGGTCATTTGACATAAATGACAAGGGTAAAATGGTCATTTGACATAAATGACAAGGGTAAAATGGTCATTTTGAATAATAAGGCATAGAGCACAAAATGCCATCAAATAATAAGGACATTTTGGTAATTTGGTCAAAAGTCAACAAAAAGTCAAAGTTGACAAAAAAAAGTCAAAGTAGACCAAAAATGTCAAAGTCAACCAAGGGTAAGGTTGGAATTAAGAAAAAGTAAAAAAAAAGTGATGTCATTCTGGTAATTATGAGAAAAGTAAGAAAGGAAGTGGCATTTTCGTAATTATGGACAAAGTACAAAAGGCAATGGCATTTTTGTAATTAAGGGTTTTTAGAGGACTGGAAGACAAAGATGTAATTATTTAAGGTAGCAGGAGTCCTCAAATACCGGAGATCCGAACTGAGTAAAGTTTAGTGGGGTCATAAAGTAATTAATAAAATTATTACCCGATGTCCGGTGTGTGACATACCTCAACTTAACCTTTAGCTTCATTATAACATGATTTAGATTCATAAGGAAGCCTCGCTTTGATTAAAAGGTCCAAAAGAGGCAATTTGGAAACTTTCAAACTTTTTGAATGTTACTATTCACTGGTCTTAGGACCAACTTTGAAAATTCATAATTAATTCTAGAAAAATTGAAATTGAGTGCTTCCAATTTCTATTTGAAGCTTGTAAATTCATTTATAAGGGAAAAATACTCATTGAGTCATTATTTTGGCCAAATGATCCAATTTAATTTGTGAAAAGCATTGTTCATTTGGTCATTTTTCTATTTTTCCAGGTTTTTCAGTGATTTTCTTCCAACTTTGGAACCTCATAACATTCTGTACAAAACTCCGAATTCAGTGTTCTTTGCTTGTTTTAAAGCTTGCTATATGACCTATTTTTATGTAAAATTTCATCTTATTCGGAGTTTATTTGCTCTGTTTCCCAATAGGCCAAAGCTTTAGGGGTTTGGTTAACTTCAACATTTAACCAAATTTTCCAATTCCAAACTTCACCATTTGAAGCTCTAACTTCTAATACTCTTTAATCATGATTAATCATGTAATTAGGGTTCCTTAATTAACCCATACCAATCATACATGCATATGTTTTCATCACATATTACATGCCATACATAAATTCCCAAAATACTATTACATTACAACATATTTTCATAAAAAAACGTATATCAAATTCCATTGCTTCAAGCATCAAGAACTTTCTCCTTACCCTTTGATGAACTTGTACCTAGAAATGGTTAGTGGGGGAGGGTGAGATTTTGTTGATACTTTTTTTTGATGATAACAAAACTATGTTAAAAAGATTGCAAAATGATTTTTGAATCACAAAGTTTTGAGTTTTGAATCAGTACTTCTTGAAAATACTCGAGTGTTTTGTCAAAGTGTTGACAGTACTCGAGCAGTGGAATGTGGCACTCATTATTTCATCACTCGAGTATTATTATTTCATTAAGTTCACAATATTCGAGTACTGCATGTTTTGAACTTAAGAAAGTTGAGTACTTCCAAGTAACACTTCAAGTATTGACATGGAGTATTGTCAATACTCGAGTGTTGGAATGTGGCACTCAAGTACTGTGCTTTGAAAATGAGTTTTTAGACTATACTCTGAGTGAACACTTCAAGTATTGGCTGAAAGTATTGCCAATACTCGAGTCCTGAATTTCAATACTCGAGTGTTGACCATTTTTCTCAAACACTGTCAGGTAACACTTCCAGCATTGGCTGACAACACAACCAACACTCGAGCACCACTTTTTCAACACTCGAGTGTTGAGACTTTTGACAATGCTATCAAGTGATACTTCAAGTGAAAGCTTCCAGCAGAGCCAACACTCGAGCACAGATTTCCAGCACTCGAGTGATGTGACCTTTCACTCAACACTGGAAGCCAACACTGCAAGTATTGACTGCCAGCACTACTAACACTCGAGTACCAGCTTTCTATCACTAGAGTATCGGGCTGAAAATTTTCACTGTTCATCAATACTCTATTTCAATACTTTCAGTATTCACTTCTAGCATTACCAGCACTCAAGTATCATTATTTCATCACTCGAGTATTATGATTCATCAAGATTATTTTTCATCACTTGCACATAATACTCAAGTATTCTTAGAAAGTATTATTAACACTCAAGCACTGAGATTTATCACTCGAGTATTTGATTCTTTTCAAAACACTTTCACATAACACTCGAGCATTGCATCAAAGCATTGAACTTTTCTTTGAAATATTTTGAGCAACACTCGAGCATAAAACCTTATGCTCGAGCACTGACTCTCTCTCTCTCTAACAGCTTTAAGTGACACACCTCACCTACGCTTTACACCTACTTTCCTTATTCGTGTAACAACATTTTTGAATTCTAACTGCTCTCATAAATGCAATAGCTTGAACCATTAAATAAGAAAGGAAGCACATGCATGGTCCGAGACTCGGAGATTTTAACATTCTTCTTCAACCTAGACTAATTCAAAGGCATTAAATGCCATTAATGCAGAAGCCA
Source organism: Vachellia pachyceras (assembly GCA_025593235.1). NCBI lineage: Eukaryota > Viridiplantae > Streptophyta > Magnoliopsida > Fabales > Fabaceae > Vachellia > Vachellia pachyceras. Next base: position 15,955 of record JANTPZ010137195.1, read on the forward strand.
TTGGTCGTTGATAAGAGTAACGGCTATTAAATGCAGTCTAACAGACATTTCATCAAGTCTCAACTTTAAAAGAACCAGCATTCATTATTGAAGAGAAGAATATCCTGAGCATTTTAAGTCTGCATTTACTACGCTCTCTGTAAACTTTCATTAATTCATTCTGAGCTTCATTATTAGCCATCCACTCTTTTGAGAGAGATATTTGAGGCCAAAATACTTTATAATCTTGTGAGAAACTCAAGGATGAGGCCTTGAGTAAATTGGGCTGAAAGTAAGTTAGAAAATAGAGAGTGTCATACTCTGTTTTAGTGAAAAGAGAAAGGGGGAGTGATTCCCAGTTTGTAAAGGCTTGTGGAGCCTGAATTACTGTTGATAGTGGATTTGGAAATCTCGGGGGTGCCCTGAGGACTGGACGTAGGTCAAGGAGACCGAATCAGGATAAATCTCTATGTTCATATTTCTTTATCTCTCGGTGACTTTGCTTTTTATTTCTGTAAAGTTTAAAAGTTCTTGAATTTTTACATTAGACCAATTCACCCCCCTCTTGGTCAAATCCTGTTCTAACATTTGGTATCAGAGCAGGTCTCTTGTGCAAAGAACTTAGCAGTTTCAAGAGAGATCCATGGTAGGATTTGGCAAACACATTCTCACTGACGGAGCCTCTATTACTACACCTTCAGCCTTCAACAGCCAAAAATTCTCTTTTTGAAAAATCAAATTTCAAAACTTTATCTTGGCTACTGGTATTGATCTATGGGATGTGTTTGAACAGGGAAATTATGTTCCCATGAAAGTGGAGGATGGACTAACTCCTAAAACTCGTCCTGAGTTTGATAGTGAAGATCTCTGAAGAATTCATCTCAATAGAAAGGCTGTACTAATGCTATAGGCAGCTCTGAATGAAGATGATTTCTTCAAGGTCTGCACACTCCCTTCTGCAAAACACATGTGGGATGCTCTAGAGATGGCTTATGAAGGCACAGAGGCTGTAAAAGAAAGTAGAGTTAACATGCTCACCACTGAGTATGATTTGCTCAGAATGAGAGAAAAAGAAACTATTGCAGAATTTCAAATGCGTCACACTCATCTCATCAACAAACTAGCAGCCTTTGGCAAGACACATGATTAACGCTCTCAAGTAAGAAAAATTTTAGATGTTGTGTCAAGCAAATGGGAAGACAAAGTCATAGCCATAGAAGAATCCCATGGTGAATCAATGACCTCAGTTGCAGTCCTTTTTGGAAGCCTTGCTGAGTATGAAAGCAAGCAAAAGTTCAAAAAGGAATTGACAAACATTGATGAGAAGAAGAAGAAAGGGCTAGCACTCAAAACCATCAAAGAAAAAGAAAAAGAACTTGAATCAGAGACGAAGAAGAAGATGTAGAAGATGAAGAACTGGCAATGGTCGTCAGAAAGTTTAAACGAATGTATAAAAAGGATCAAAACTCCCGAAGGCCACAAAAAGGAACATCAAGCAGAATTATATGTTATGAATGCAACAAATCAAGCCATATGAGAGCTGATTATCCTCAATTAGCAGCTCAAAACAAAGAAAAAGAAAAGAAAAAGCCTAAATTATTCAAAAAGAAAAAGGCATATGTGTCAGGCATTTGGGGTGACAGCTCAAGAGAAGAGGAGAGTGATGCAGAAGAAGAAGCCAATCTTTGTTTGGTGGCTCAGGAAGAAGATATTGACACCGAAGAGGTATTTACTGAACCTAGCTATGATGAATTACGACAAGAATATGATGAAATTCATATTGAGTTACTTAAATTTGCTAAAGAGTTATCTTTCTTAAGAAAAAGGGTTAAACAACTAGAAAAACCTTCTAAAACTTCTGTTGCCACAAGTATTTGCTCAGAATGCAATGATTTGAAAAATGAAAATGACAAGTTATCCAAAGCTCTTCAGAAATTCACTCAGGGCAGTGAAATGCTTCAAGTAATTTTGAAAAATCAAAAAGTCACAAATGATAGAAGTGGTATAGGATATACTCCTCAAAGTGATTTTCATAAAGGAAAGAAAAGGCATGGCAACAAGAATTATTTGAACTATTTTCAAAGATCAGTTCATTCCTCATAACCTCTTGCTTTCCGTAGCTACTGCAATAGAAAAGGTCATCGAACTAGAAATTGTTTTTTCAAGAAAAACAAAGCATTAGGCACTTACAAGTGGGTACCAAAAGGAACTTATGTTCAAAAGGTACCAAATACTAACATTAGAGGACCCAACAAAACTTGGGTACCTAAAGCAACCAAATGACTTTCCTACAAATATGTCTTAGAGCATCCAAAGCAAATAAATGGTACATCGACAGTGGATGCTCAAGACATATGACAGGTGACAAGAGTAGATTCATCAGCCTGAAAGCTAAAGATGGAGGCAAAGTAAGTTTTGGAGGAAACCAATTAGGAAAGATCACGGGAGTTGGAGAAATTGCTAATTCAAATGGAGCTTCCGTGAAAGATGTATATCATGTAGAAGGCCTCTGCCACAATCTTCTCAGTGTTAGCCAGAGCACAGATAGAGGCAATTGGGTGATATTTGACTTTGAAGAATGCTTCATCATCAATAAAAGGATTTTCCCATTGATAAAGAAAAGATGAACATTCAACTCAGAGCTCCTAGAGATGGTAACTGTTATACCATTGAATTAGAAAAGAATTTCTCAAACTCATACTTAATTAGTCAAGCTGATGAAACCAATTTGTGGCACAAACGATTAGCTCATGTAAGTATGCATCAACTTGACAAATTAATCAAAAATGAATTAGTTCAAGGGCTTCCAAAACTCAAATTCAAAAATGACTTGGTATGTGATGCTTGTCAGTTAGGAAAGCAAACCAAATCATCTTTTAAATCAAAAACTGAGCTTTCTTCAAAAAGACCCCTTGAACTACTTCATATGGATTTAATGGGTCCAGCTAGAGTCAAAACTTAGGAGGAAATTTATATACTCTAATGATTGTTGATGATTTCTTCAGATTCACTTGGACCATATTTTTAGCTTCAAAAAGTGAAACTTTTGAATTATTCTCTATTTTTGCCAAAAAGGTCCAAAATGAGAAAGGTATATCTATTATTTCCATTAGAACATATCATAGTGGAGAATTTGAAAATGGAGACTTTGTAGCGTACTGTGAAAGAGAAGGTATTGATCATAATTTCTCAGCACCAAGAACTCCTCAATAGAATGGAGTGGTGGAAAGGAAGAACAGGGTGCTTGCAGACATGGCAAGAGCAATGATGACAGAGAAGCAAGTGTCCCAAGTCTTCTGGGCATATGCTCTAAGCACAGCTTGCTACATCTCAAATAGAGCATACATAAGACCTTCATTTGGAAAGACACCATATGAGCTATTCAAGGGAAGAAAACCAAATCTGTCACATCTTCATGTATTTTGGAGAAAATGCTTCATTCATAATAATGGTAAGAAAACCAAGTCTGATGAAGATTTTTTTCTTAGTTACTAGAGTAAAGCTTATAGGGTCTTTAACAAAAGAACTTGTGTGGCAGAGGAATCTGTGCATATGGTGTTTGCTGAAAATAATCCTCACAAAATCTGATGTTGATGAAGAAGTTATCATTTTTCAAAAGATTTTGAAAATCCAAACAAAGAAAGTTCAACTGATTGTCAGCCATCTCAAGTTTTTGAAAATGAACAAGCAGATGAACTTCCTCAATCTCCTCAACCAAGAGCCTGGAAGTACATCCGCAATCATCCCATCAATCAAGTGATTGGAGAGGTGAGTGAAGGTGTACGTACCAGAAAAAGATTTAATGAGGCTCAATTTTCAGCTTTCATATCTCAAATAGAGCCCAAGAATGTT
>JANTPZ010137197.1:0-13447 GCA_025593235.1 Vachellia pachyceras
GAGGGGGCCACAGAATATGAAATTAAAGTTGCCATGAGAGACTTGGGCATTGAAAGGTAATTTGTAACAAATAATTAAACTGTACATAGGTCTTGTAAATTAAATGCCTTTAATGAATTCCTTTTGAACTAACATAAAATAAAAGTCTTGACTGATGATATTCTATATATATATATATATATATCAGGGCAAATGTATATGGATGGCCAAACACATACGTTTTTACAAAGGCATTGGGAGAAATGCTTGTGGGAGAATTAAAGGGAAACCTGCCTGTTGTTATCATACGTCCCGCCATTGTCACCAGCACTTACAAGGAACCTTTTCCTGGTTGGGTTGAAGGCGTAAGGTGTGCATATATATAGACACACAGACACACATAAGTCACCAATAGATTAATTGGATTTGGGAATCTAAATACAATAGGCGATACAGCCCATGAATTGTTCTTACTTTGGGACTTGAATTAATTACAGAACAATAGACAGTTTGATCGTGGCATATGGCAAAGGAAAATTAAGTTGTTTTCCAGCGGACATCGATACAATTTTCGACGCGGTACGTGAGAGACTTTGAATGACCCTTTAATTATTTTTTTCTCATCTTACAGTGATTGATAATAAATGGAGAGATTAATTAATGAAGGAGATCAGTTATTTATTGAATCTGCAGATACCAGCTGATATGGTGGTGAATGCTATGTTAGTGGCGATGGTAGCTCATGTGAATGGGGCAGATGGTATAATATACCATGTGGGTTCCTCCATGAGAAATCCAGTGAGATACTCAAATCTGAGGGACTATGGCGTAAGGTACTTCACATCAAAGCCACTGAGGAACAAGGATGGCAAGATTGTGAAAATTGGCGATGTTACTGTATTAAACAGCATCGATAGCTTCCGCACATACATGTTCATTCGCTATATGCTTCTCTTGAAGGTATCTATATACTATATTGCTTCATATGCCAAGTCGCGTATATATATATAAGGAAAATTTGATGAATTAACAATGCTAGAAAAAACTTGGTGATAAATTGTAGGGACTGGAGCTTGCGAATAAAGCATTCTGTCAGTACTTTCGGGGGATGTATCTTGACCTGAACAGGAAAATTCAGATAGTGATGCGCCTGGTTGATCTTTACAGGCCTTACTTGTTCTTCAATGGCGTGTGAGATACTTAATTAATTGATTACGCATAGAAATTTAGCTAGCTAGCTTTGACTAGTTAGGAGTAATCACACATACTCATCAATTATTTGGCCTGGTGCAGATTTGATAATATGAACACAGAGAAGTTGAGAGTGGCGGCGACAGAGAGTGGCGTGGAGATGGATTTGTTCTATTTTGACCCAAAGATGATTGATTGGGAGGATTACTTCATGAACATACACATCCCTGGCATCATTAAGTACGTCCTCAAGTGAACAATCATCTGAGTATGGTACTTTCAAGTGCTATGCATAATGCTGTACCTATTATATTTTCTTGCATTTATTTTACGAGACTTGGGTCTGTTGCCCAAAAAATAAAACAGAGGGGGAGGCTTAAGTCGCTGTGTGTGTGTGTGTGTGAGATCATAAATGTTGGTGTGTTATATTCAGTCCAAGGCAGTATAGCATCAATCAATAGTAATGCTATAGCTGCCAAGTGCCCAATGTTTATGAAATATTTATTTATTTACATTCCTATGGCAGCGGTTCTTTTTTTCTTTTAGAGTTTCCACAGGCCTGCTGGGACTTCGATTTTTTTAAATTGGATTAACACACAAAAGCAAACCAATACAATAAATATATCCTTATATATATATCGGTATCATTAACACTTATTAAAAATAATTGTCACCTATTCTTCTGCTTCTTTAAGAACAAAAAGAAAACAGATGACTAGTATTAAGAAGAAGTGAACAAAATGGAAGGCAAAGGAGGTGATGATCCTTTGTGGCTGAATCAAATCTCATTGGGAACAAAAGGAATATTAGTTGTATATTATTAATTTAATTAATTAATTGTAAGCAATTTCATGCAATCATACAGAACTCAAGATATTTACTGAAAATAAATGGCAGTTGTGATATTAGATCGTTGAAAGCAATTGACGTTAACACGTAACATTTGACTCAACCGAACCCACCCTCGTTCTAACCAATCAAACAAGCATAGTGGCCGATATAAAAGTGTCAAACGAGGGAGGGAAGAAGTATTTTGAAGAGAATGCTTTGGGCCTCACGGGTTGATAAATGGCAAGAAACTAACCATGGAAACATGTCATACCAGATTAGACTTTATTAAATATATATAAATCTGTAATGAAACCTGAGACTAAATGTAGGGTTTTTTTTTAGGTTTAGACCTGATCCTTCGAAAAATCTAGTAAAGCCTGAAGCCTTTTTAGAGGTTTACATATAGTGTAGACTTTTAAAAATCTCTTAAAGTAAGTTTTAAACCTACTATTGTACATATTTAAAAAGGCTTCAAGGTAGGCTTTAAGCCTACTATACTTATTGTATATAAGTTGGGAGAAAGGAGTTACGGATTCCAAAATGCTTTTACAGATTTTGAGATGCTTTTATTTTAATTTGTATGGATCGTTGGGAAAAATTGTTTCTCAATCATGCACAATATCTTTCTACCCTCTAGCCAGGAGTTGAGACCATTTTATTATTAAAAGATATACATTGAAACATAGCAATGTCTATAAATGCAACTTTTGCACAATTTATGCTGCCATTCAGATTATAGACATCACAGCTTGGCCCACCTCCCCAACACCCCCACATTCATGTATCTGAAATCAAACGTCTATTTATTTTATTTCTTCATAAATATTTTTAAAATAACAAAAAATTGTTAGTAAAAGTTCCTAAGCACACACTCCCACTCCCACTATTCCACTACAGTTCATTAGGAAGCTGAGACTGAGGAAGATTCCTACAACAGCAAACACAGCAAAATCCCCAAAAAATAATAAATTCATGTGACTCCTTAACTATATTACTAAATACTAACCATGTGAGAGTAGAAACATTCATTTATTAAAACCGAATTGTTAAAATTCTATTTAAACGATACAAAAGAGTATCAAGGCACTTATTGGTGTTGCAATGGACATGGGTCGTCAAAATGGGGAGCTTAATCCAAAAGATAAGAAATTACCTTATAATCCACAAAATCGTGAAGCGAGCAATCTGTCAGCACTCAGCACCTCTTCGAGCTCATGACATGTCAGAACTTGATGACGTGGGACCCAGCTCATAACACTTATCCTGGTTTCACACATACGCATGTTTTGGATCCAATTTACAGCTTCAAATATTGTACATCTGTTTCACAATTCATTCATGTTACTCATCCCTGACCCTCAGGATATTCTTTGATTATGATCCGCACATGCATGTCATTTCTTGTTCTTCTAATTAATGACAGTTATCTTCGCGATCCATGATCTAAAAAAATTTAATTTATACGCCGCTGCAGCGAATATATATGAGCTCTAATAATAATAATAATTATTATTATTATAATAAAAGATAGCGCCTACTATTTATTTTACATTTTTCTTCAGATTTATTAAAATGTTAGTCTGGCTTCTATGCCAGTTAAGTTTAAAATTAAGATATTACTCTGTCTAAATCCCATCTATATATACAGATGAGTAGGGCTGGGAAAGCGGGTCAGCCCGCAGGTTGAGGCTGAGGCGGGTTGGCCCTTCTCAGCCCGCCACAGCAATGGGTTGTAAAAATAATTTTTTTTCTATTTTTTTACCCAATTTTTTTCTATAAGATTGCATATTTTCATGATCTTTTTCCCAATCTTATCAATAAATATTCAATAATTTCTTAAAAATAGAGTTTAATATTTACCTTTTCCTTTGTAAAAAAATATTGGGATGAAAAAAGGTAAGAAAATATATATAATATGTATTTTTTTAAAAAAAATTAAAACGGCAGGTTGGCGGGTTAACCCGCCTAAGCCGCGGGTTGAGCGGGACGGGTTGAAATTAGCCTGCCCCCTGACTGGCTGAAATTCACCCGTTCAAACCCATCGTTGTTAGATGGGTTAGACCCGCGGACTCAACGCGTTTTTTCAACCCAACAGACGTGGGAGATAAGTATGTGCACATGTAGATTTGCACACGATATATCTGGTAGAAAAGTCAAACACAAAAGCTGCACTACGTACCAATGGAAGCAGGCTTAATCAAACAACCCATCATCCGGCCTGATCCACCCCATAATTAGTAAAGTAAATGTGAATTTTTTGAAAGGGTACAACAGGCAACTAAATATCGTGGCACAAAATGTAAGTTTATCAGAAGAAAACTTTATATAAAGTATCAATATTTAAAAATAATAACAAATTTGGGTCAACGTTCGGAATATTTTTAAACGAAAATCCTGTTTCATTCAAGCAGGACAGCTGGTGGATGTTTGATTAACTGTTATTTATGAGATATGAGTAGTTGTTGGACTTTTAATAAGTTCATCAATTTCACATTCATACATTATTATTTTTTAAATATACTGCGATGAAGAATTGCTATTTGTTTTTAATTGGTAGCCCAATCTGGAGCTGCAGATCGTCTCATGGGTTACGTCACAGGGCATTGGCTCGGAAGGGCACGTGGATGAATACTGTGCAGGGTATTTATTTGAAAATAAAGATGGACAAAAATAATAGATTAAATTATTATTTTCAAATTTTTTTGCCAACATAGTTGATTAAATTATTGAGCCGTCTTCGTCATATAATATAATAAATATGTGCCCCACCAAGACCCAACTTTACTGTTTTTTATAACATGAAAAATAATCTTTATGTGCGTGCTTGTCGAAATTCTTCGTCCAATCAAAATGAATCAAAAAAGAAAAGAAAGAGGAAAGATAATTAGTTGTCAAAAATCAAAATTAAAGTGTTTGACAAACGCACGTTTAACAATATTTTTTTGTAAAGTGAGATAATCACTTTCATATGTTTACCCTCGATTTACCTAAAAGTAATAATTTAATTGCAAATGTGGTAGAAAACGTGAGAAACGTGCGCATTAAGAATTTATATTCCACAAGACTGAGATCGACGTGCTCCACACTCCAACATGTCTGCCCAACAAACGACCGTGTTCCCAGTCACACACACATCTGACTTGGCAATTCACGCTACCCCCTCCCTTCCAAATTTAACTCTCTTTTTTCCTGCTCTTAAATATAGATAAGCACATTAACAACATCTATACTTATTTTTTTTAGAAAAAAACAGAGAGAGATATTCACATACTTAGCTCCCATGTGATAATTTAAAGATCAACGGCCGAAAGTTTTAGTTTTCCAGAGAGAACGGCTGTACTATTATATTATAGCAACGTTCACGTTCTTCCGGCCGGGTCGTTGAAAATAAGAGTGAGAGGCAGCTTTGTAGAGTAGTAATGGGCTTTGGAATTGAATAAGGCATGTTTAGAAGTTATTTTTAGAATCTATGTTTGATTACAAAATATAGGTTTTGACTTAAAATTTAGATTTTGTCTAAGCATAAAAAATTTTTAAAAAAACTATTTTGGTTACAAAACATCGCTTTGAAATCTACGTTTTCTCTTTCCTACTTTTTTCCTTCTTTCTCTTTTCTCTTTCATACTTTCTCTTTTCTTTCATACCTTTTCATCTTTCCTACTTTTTTCCTTCTTTCTCTTTCCTCTTTCATACTTTTTCTTTCTTCTCTTTCCTCTTTCCTACTTTTCACTCTTTCTCTTTCCTTTTTTTCTACCTAGTTTTTACCTTGGAATCTGTAAAAGCTAATAACTTCCCAAATATAAGAGCTTGTTTGGAAACTCTTTTCAGAATAACTTTTACAGATTTCGAGGCAGAACCTAAGTTTTGAAAAGTGATTTATGTTTGAGAAGTTATTAACTTTTACGGATTTTGAGGCAAAAAGATGGGTAGGAAAGAGGAAAGAGAAAGAATGAAAAGTATAAAAGAGGAAGAGAAGAAAAAAAGTAGGAAAGAGGAAAGAGAAATAAAGAAAAAAGTAGGAAAGAAGAAAGAGAAAGAAGGAAAAAAGTAGGAAAGAGGGAAAAGTAGAAATAGAGAAAAAGTAGGAAAGAGAAAACCTATGTTTCAAAACCTAGGTTTCAAACTGAGGTTTTGTAACCAAAATAGCTTTTCAAAAAAAATTTTATATTTAGACAAAACCTAGGTTTTGGGTCAAAACCTAGGTTTCAGAATTAACTTCCAAACAAGCCCTTAGAGCTTGTTTAGATGTTGGTTGGAAAATAGCTTTTACAAATTCTGAGGCAAAACCTAGGTTTTGGAGAATAGCTTTTACAGATTCCAAGGCAAAACCTAGGTTTTGAAAAGTGATTTATGTTTGGGAAGTTATTAGCTTTTACGAATTCCGAGGCAAAAAAGTGGGTAGGAAAGAGGAAAGTAAGAAAGAGAAAGAAAGAAAAAGTAGGAAAGAGAAAACTTATGTTTCAAAACCTAGGTTTTGTAACCAAAATAGCTTCTGGGAAAAAAAATTTCGTTTGAACAAAACCTAGGTTTTGAAACCAAACTTAGGTTCTAAAAGCTGTTGCCAAACAAGCCCGATTCACTTTTCAAAATCTAGGTTTTGCCTCGGAATCTGTAAAAACTATTTTCCAAAATCTATTATCCAAAACTTAGGTTTTACCTCAAAATATATAAAAGCTATTTTTAAAATAACTTCCAAACAAGTTCTAAGTAAAACGCAATAACGTGACACACGATCGAAAACTTAAAAAAAGTCATTTGGAAATCCAAAAGTCAGAAGCATATGGAATTATATATGAATATATGTAGTCCCGGAATTGGCAGGATGTTAATTAAGCATTGCTCTAATATATATATAATCGGCATATTTCCTGGTGCTTGAAATTTATTACTTACAAGGGGTGAAACATGCATTCGATTTAATTAATTATTGTGTTAATAAAGCAAATTGTTGCCATTGCTTGTACATGTGGATTGTAGCCAGTATGTCCTATACCGATATGCATGGTATTACTAAAAATATTATATTCAACCATCTTTTGAGAATTTTTCTGAGTTTTGAGCTTCACCTACACATGGTAACATGCATGTTTAGTTGTTATGGTTAAGATCAGGTTTCTCTTTCACTTTCTGTTCATTACTTATAAAGTTCTATTTATAGGGCAAACTGATGAAGATAATTAATTTTTTTATCCTATTTATAAGTTTTTTAATTAATTATTCATACTATTTAATACTTTGTATCCTTGACGGAGACACTAAGTTGCAGCAGCTAGCATGTTTATGAGTTATTACTGAGTTGAAATGCGCACACCATTGATCAATGGACAGCATTAAATTTTTTCTGCGTAAGTTATAATGTACTTTAATTTCCTCCGACATATATTTCTAGCGATGTGCTTTAATTAAATTCTATTCTACGTGCAAAAACATCACGCCCTTTCATTACTGGTTATTAATTAGACTAGCTCCTATATATCGTCCCTTCATATATACCGCTATCCATTCGAACAAGATAATTTTTTGTCTCAAAATTAGATCATTATTACTATTGTATCATTAAAAAAAATCTCACTATTATTGCTCATGAATGTCGCTGAAAATGTATTTAATCTATCATAACTAAATACAAATTATTATATATTCTTCCCACGGCTCATCAATTCTAGCTGGTGCTTCGGTATTTTAAGACGTAGCCTTCTCAATCAGTCCATCAGTCCATGCATGATGCGTCAACAGCTTTTTTTTTATTTCAATGATTTTAATTTCCTTTGAAAATTAGCTAACTTGATAACTATAATTAAGGGGTGTGTGTGCGTGTGTGTATCCTGTACTTAACTTTCTCCAGCACAGAAATGAAAATGATTTTAAGGTATATATTGAGAAAATGACCGAGTCAATTCATTATTGTTTTTAATTAGTTCAAGTTAAAGGGTTACTTATAAAGAGATGATGAATACCCGTATTCAAAGTTAAGCTTATTTGTGAATATATTTTTTGGGTTTGCCTTCATCTATCGATTCAGAAGGCTCTATGATATATGTTCAATTCATTAATTTACTGGCTTTGACTTAGATGTAAAACATTTTGATTCTTTATAAAATAAAGGAGTAATAATATTCTTATACCTACTAGGCTTTAAATATAGGAGTAATATTCATCCTTAAAATAATCAGAGGATCTGCATTCCAAATAACGAATGTCCTCAAAAAATCATATAAGCCATGTTGATTATTTCAAATACAAGAAATAATACAAAACTTGTTCGGCCATATGAAGAATATCTATATAGTTGAGAGGCCTTAAACCGAAAAGTTGATAAAGAAAATAATGCTAAAAATATAACTGCGTGGATGCATTATTGGAGGAGGTCATGTGTGGAGGCAGCAGTCTAAAATAAAAACGTTTCACATATTTATATTTCTGGAAGAGAAACCTTCATCATCGAACAAAGTTCGTCAACTTTGCCATCTCAGATTTCGTGCTTTGCGGCTAGCAATAAAATATTCTTATATTATTCCAAAATTAAACAACAATTTGGTGTTTAATATAAACATAAGCCGGGTTTTGCATAAGAATTAAATATGGTAGCCTTGCTTAAGAATATGGGATCAATAATAAAAAACCTTTCCCCTTAATATTTTATGAAAGGGCTTCAATAATGTGACCTCGGAAAATATATAACTGGCTTTCTCATTTGTTAGAATTTTTTTTTCACGAAGACAGAAAGAGACGGCGGAAAGAAGGAAAGGCAACAACGTTACGACGCCGTAAAATTGAATTGAAGAATCCGCCGCCACAGAGAAAAAGAAAAATACAGACCCGTTTATATTTCTTCCTTTCACTGAGATAAGAGTGCGTAAGCTAATTTATGAATACAAAAAACTAGTTAAATTAATTATTTATGATAAATATGTATTAATTTTGTTAAAATATCCTTTTTTTTAATTATGTGCATCATAATTCATGACTATTTTTAATAAGAATTCCCTTGCAGTGTGCAATTAATAAGGATGTATGTATACTTTAAAAATAAATTATAAATTTATAAAATAAAATTAGTTGATGTGTTATATTGAAAACTGAGATAAACTCCTTGTCAAATCGAAAGGGCCACTTTAATTTGCTGATATTTTTTTTAATCCCCTGACGCGCAGTACGTGGTCAATTAAGGGTTTGTTTATCCCCTCTTCTTAAAATATAAATTTAATTTTATAATTTAGGTTTTGTTCCAACACAAAAAATTTTTAAAAAAATTATTTTGGTTACAAAACCTCAGTTTAAAATTTAGGTTTTGAAACTTAAATTTTTTTTTCCTATTTTATCCTTTTTTGAGATTCACATAATTCTCACACTCACTCCTAAGCTGAGTTTTTTTAATTAATTATTGCTGCTTTTTATATAACCGTGTAATCAAAATTATATCTTGAAAGGTATTCTGACTTCTCCACCGATCTCAAAATCAAATCTTGACATTAAAAAGAAAACATGCGTGATCCAGATTTAAATGTAAGCTAAGTTTTGTGGATGATAGAATCTACAATATCTAATTCACATGTACTAACAAATTAATATGTCATGTGGAGCCTGAAGTTCTCCCTTGGAAACCATAGGTGATGCGATCCAAAGGCTTCTCGCCAGGAAGCAAGTTAAATAAAATAATAATTAAGCAATGATATCAATCTCCAGCACCATAATAATTCCAATTCATAATTAATATTGTTAGGACGTCATGGACATCTATCCAATCAGTCAATATCCAATAGATAAAATCTATTGAGCCATGAGATGTGAATAATACAACTTTTATCTAATCAGGTCATAATTCATGAACTGTTTGTTTGGTGGCTGGGCATAATAAAAAAAATAAAAATCTATATGTATTTGAGTTAATTCAAATTAGGCGCACATAATTGTCAACCAACGGTACTGATGTTGTTTTGGGTTAAGAAATCATTCTGTTGCCCAAAATTAAGTTCTCTAACTATTCAAAATCAACTTATTGCCACCAATAAAGTTAACAAGGAATTGACTAGAAACCCATAAAATTATAAGTTCATATTTTACTGTTACATGGTGATTTTGTGTCCGTTTGGGAACGCTGTGAAAAAGTACTTTTACGTAAACCGAGGTAAATATGTGGAGGAGATTATCTTGTTTTACGGGAAAACACTATTGAACGTACTTTTAGAGAGAAGTTAAGCTTTACCAAACAAACTTTGTAAACGGTATAAAAATGCTCATTAAATTTATTGGCATGTTTTAACCCAATAAAATTTAATATTCAATTTATCTAAAAATTTTTGTACCAACAAAATTTGTATTACTCGCAACAATATTGAACTTCACATGAGAAAGAAATAGTTATCATAGGTAGGCTAAAATATATTTTTAGTCCTTTATATTTGCGTCAAGTTTCACTTTAGTCATTTAAGTTTAAAAAGTGCACTTTCAGTCCCTCAAACTTAACGCCGTTAATCTCTCTTAACGGAAATGACTGACCATCAAACTTAATGCTGTTATTTTAAATCTTTTTTATTTTATACAATTTAAAATATCAAATTTATTATATCATTAAATTAAAATTAAATTTTGAATGTTTTTTCAACGTTTTATTGTACAGTCGTCAATTAAATTTGATGAGTTAACAATTTCCGTTAAGAGAAACTAACGGCGTTAAGTTTGAGGGACTAAAACTGCACTTTTTAAACTTTAAGGACTAAAATAAAATCTGACGTAAACATAAAGGACTAAAAGTATGCTTTAGCCTCATAGGTATTATGGTATCTCCGTAGAAATGACAACCCAACCCAATGATCATGATCCTTACACATGCACTTGTTTTATTAATTTTTGGCTAAAGTATATTTTTGATCCTTTATGTTTGCGTCAAGTTTCATTTTAATCCTTTATGTTTAAAAAATGCACTTTTAGTCCCTCAAACTTAACGCCGTTAGTTTCTCTTAATGGAAATTGCTGACTCATTGAATTTAATAGATGACTGTATAATAAAATGTTGACAAAGCATACTTACATTTTAATTTATTTTTTTACCAGCATACATTTTAATTTAATAATATAATAAATTTGATATTTTAAATTGTGTAAAATAAAAAAAGATTTAAAATAATAGCGTTAAATTTGATGAGTCAACAATTTCTGTTAAAAGAGACTGATAGCGTTAAGTTTGAGGGACTAAAAATGCATTTTTTAAATTTAAAGGATTAAAATAAAACCTAACACAAATATAAAAGGTAAAAGTATACTTTAACCTTAATTTTTTTTTTTAAGAAAATGGCAAAAGAAGAAATAAATAATAGATATCGACGTGGAATCCTCATTCCGAGGATGGTTACGGTATCTCCGTAGATTCGCCATGGGGCAATTAAAGGGGCAGTAAGGCCGACATCAATCAATGGTGTCGTAGCAAAGTGGTTAGTTAAAAAATTTTAATTAGATACCAATGGTTTAGATTTAATTTGAGTGATCTGATTTAATTTAAAAAATGTATATATACTTTTAAGCAAATTAGTTAATTTATTTAAGAAAAATAGTTCAATGGATAAAAAATTTAACATGAAAAATTCTCATAACTGTGTTTTTTTAAAAATAATTGCAATGTAAGAAATCATTGGTTTTTAAAAATTAAATATGGTTGGCTTTTTAAGGAAACTAAGTCCTTGTTAAAGGTAGGCGTTCATCAAAATGATGAACTTCCTCAATCCTTTAGATATAGATTTTCTACATGTTTTTTTATTTTTATGAAAACACTTATTTTAATGAGTTTACAATTTAAAATAAAATTAATATCTTAATCATCGTATTTTCAAATAATGATTTTTTGTTAAAAATATGCTAGTTTAACAAAATCAAATATGAACTGTTTGAAACCAGATCTCAACGGTCGAAACTTAATGGATTGAAGAAGTTCATCACTTTGATGAGAATTCTAACTGGGTTATCCAGAGGAAGCCCAGTTAAGAATAAGAGCACTTTGATCTGCATCATTTAGATATACTTTTAAAATCAAAATTTTTAATGGTTTATTTTCAAATAAAAAGTATTTTAAAAACCAGTAATTAAATATTATTTTTATTTTAAATTTTATATACATTAAATTTGTGTAAAAATGCAAGTTGTCTAAATTTAATTTTAACGGTCCAAATTTTGATACCTATCGCCACCATTGATGAGGATTGAAACTGCGTAGTGAATTGCATTCCCTTTAATTATATTGATTCTGTTTGGCAAAGCTTCTCAGGAGCCCAAAAACACGTTCAACAATATTTTTTTTTTGTAAAATGAGATAATCTCCTTCACATATTTACCTCGACTTGCGTAAAAGTACTTCTCTAGGGCATTCACAACTTACTCCCAAAAACAGGTCGATTATTTCTCCTATTCTATTACAATTTACTACTCCTATTCATATCGATTATTTCATCTGTAAAATTATTTTATTTCACTCGATCCGTTATATGCCATTATTCAATAAACCAGATTACTGATTAGAGACCTAATTTACCTAAACTCGAAAAATAGTAAATAAATTAATAAATAGTACAATCACGTGGATGGAAAATGGTTGCGGCGTTCTGTGCGCTTTTGCGCACGCGTTTTTCATGATCGTTTTACATTTTTCGCTGCCTCAAATTTCCACATCTTTATTCTTTTCTTTATTATCCGTCATTCTTCAAACATGGACCGAAAACCAAATCACTAACTATTATTAGTTTGCCCACTGTTTCCTCTAACTTCAATTTACTACCCAAAGTCAAGCTAATTAACTAATGTCATCCAACTATATATATATTAGCTTTCCTTCTCAACCTCACACACATAACATTCCCCATCTTTCCTCCCAGATTCTAAAGGTACAACAAAACACAATAATGGATCATCTTGATGCTTCTCCATCAGTCCAGACCATGTCCACCACTTTCTGCTTCTTCTTCTTCTCCTTCACCGCTTTCTTCTCTGTCTTTTCCTTTCTCATCTTCATCCTCAGGATGAAGCCATGCTGTAACTGCAATATCTGTCGGAGCTACTTGACCCTCGGTTGGGCTCGCGCCTTCTGCAATCTTTGCGATTGGTACATTGAACTGCTCAGAAACGCGCCCACCGGAACCATCCACATCCACGTGCTCCGAAACACAATTACATCTAACCCGGGGTCGAACTGGGGTTAACCCGGGGGTCGAACCGGCAACTATTCCCCATCTTTCCCCCCAGATTCTAAAGGTACAACAAAAACAATAATGGATCATCTTGATTCTTCTCCATCAGTCCAGACCATGTCCACCACTTTCTGCTTCTTCTTCTTCTCCTTCACCGCTTTCTTCTCTGTCTTTTCCTTTCTCATCTTCATCCTCAGGATGAAGCCATGCTGTAACTGCAATATCTGTCGGAGCTACTTGACCCTCGGTTGGGCTCGCGCCTTCTGCAATCT
>JANTPZ010137200.1:0-10034 GCA_025593235.1 Vachellia pachyceras
GCTAGGCTTGAAGCTGAAGCAAGGTTGGCCAGAGAATCCAAACTACGTTCATCACTATCATTTACATCTTCATCTTCTGCTTCTGCCTCAACTTCATCAGCTCATCCAGTTCTCAAGCCTTGGAATAATAACAATGGTGGGTGGCTAAAATCCACTGATCAAAGTGACCTTGAATCTCCAAAGTCCACTCTAACTCTCTCTGAGAACACCCCACCTATTATGCCTATGATTGAGTTTGTGGGCACTTCTGGATCTTGTGAGGCAGCAGGAATGGTGAAAGAAGAGGGTGGTGATCAGAGAGACTGGAATCATAGTAATGGTTTAGATAATCCACTGTCTTATGCGTCCAGCTTGCATCATGAGTTGACAATTTCCAATATGGAAGGCACATGGACCCCTCAAGAAGAGCCTCTTCTTAGGATTGGTACTGGTGGTGGTGATGATGCTGTTGCTGAGGAGGATCAGGGATTCACCAATCTGTTGCTTAATACAAACTCCGATGACCAGAGCTTGTCGGAGGAGGACGGCGGAGGAGACTCTAACAATTGGGATGGTGGTGCTGGCAGTGGCATCTTGTGTGCAGATAATAAGAACTACTGGAACAGCATTCTCAATTTAGTTAGCTCTGATTCGCCTTCTCATTCCCCCACGTTTTGATTCAAAAGTGAGATTGTTCTTTCCCTTATCGCCGTTGGAAGAAGAAATCAGAATCTTTGTAGAAAAAAGGTAAGCTTGCATAGTGGTTTTCGACTTTTTTCTCTTAGGAATGATGTGGTTGTGATTTGTTTGAAAACGACCAGCGCTCTAGTGGAAATATCCCAACACACTGGTCCTTTTATTATCACCAAGTGTTCATATCAATTTGTTTTGGTTCCACTTTATTTCTGCATCTCTGTGTTTACATCTAAGTGTGGATCCCCTGAGCTTTTAGAACGTGCTTCTTTAGACAAACTGAGTATATCATGCGTATATTGTATGACTTCTACTGTGACCCGTAAGCAAGTTCCAGCTTAGATTTGATGCTCATCTTGTCCAATAGAAGAAGTATTTAATATAGACTTTATTGCTTATTGCTGTTAGTTTCAGGTCATATTCTGGCATTTAATATATTCTCAATTACTACAAACTTGCAAATTTGAGTCTTTCTATATACTTGCTGATCACGCCAAAAATAAAACATGAACGCATTATATATCTTAAAATGTGTATTTTTTCCCCTCCTGATCATCATCATATTCGGAATCAGTAACTTTCTTTGAAAGTTGGCTGACGATAAACTTCATAATTTCATATACACATCATAGTTATATGAAACTTCAATTACTCTAGTTAGGAAGTTGGTCTTGATACAAATATAAAACTTGCATCCATCTTATTTCTAAAATTTATCATTTTCTTCCTAACTAATTTTTTAACTTATAAATTGATATACAATTTAATATTACACATGATTATTTTAAAGTCACCATGTTATATTTATTATAATTAAGTAATTTATCTATCTTCCTCAATCTACCCAAATTAATTTTGTAGCCCTTCTTATTAAGCAATTTATCTATTCTCTAGGACCAATGCTCCATCGTTGGGTAACTTAACAGTCAGCATTTTTTTCATTATCAGATGATTAACCACAAGTATAAAAGTGTGCGGTGAGTCATTCCAAAGCAGCTTAATCCATTTTGGTGTGAGAGACAAGCCTTTATCTGTCATTAAAAATATAAATGTAAATTCTAATTCTAATATAATATTGCTGGTGGGACAAAGATGTGTGACAAAGCTGATTATAAACCGAGTGGTAGAGTTAGAACCTTAGAATAGTGGGGGGCAATTTTTTATTTTTAAGTAAATAACAATAAGTTTGTTAGTATAAATAATTTGACTGGGTTCAAATCTTTTCAATGAGTGCATCATAATAAAAATCTAATAATTACATTTTCCCACCCTGATCTAAGGTGGCTCCACCACTGATAAGCCCAAAGGGACTGTTCATCTAAACTACACATAGCAAGAATAGACATTTTACACGTAAGGAAGTGTACTTTCACAACTGACAAAACTCGATTAAGACTTTGTTAAAACATGTACACAATAACAAAGTGCCAATCCTTTTTATTCGTGCAATCCAAAGGAGAGGGGAAATTTTAACATTGCTGTCATCCTCAAGCTCAGAAATGTGAAAATGGAATAGCAATCCTTAACCATTTACAGAGCCAGAAATCTTCCAAGAAAAAGTAATAATAAACGAAAACGTACTTCGGTAAGCTTCAGTGAATCAGGCCACTAGAGAGAGAGAGCTTGACTTTGCAGCTCCAAAGTTTTGGCCATCTTCATTTCCCTTCCAATCTGTCCACTCTCTGCCTCATTAAGCAATTACGTACTTATATATACTGAAAGTATGTTAAGAAACCAACTACATAGTTATCTAGACTAGGCTACTGTTTATCTGTTTAGATTAGCGTTGAAAGCTACTTTATTAATGTGATTTATACGGTTTACGAGGTAAGTATGTGAGAAAAGTTTGGTCTCAATTTGTGTAAACATAATTTTTTAAAATTTTGACAATCAGACACAAGATTTTCTCGTTTTGCGAAAAAACACTGTTGAACGTGCTTTTGGGAGTGGCAAACATGTTGCCAAACGATCACACTATTTGCCCAACAAGTACATGCAAAGACTTGGAGAAGAACTTAACATGTGGCCACCCTTGTGTCCACAGAACCGTCTACATTAAAGACGTCTACTCACAAGGTCCCCTAAGTGTGGAAATTGACTTTGTGTGGGTTGGTGTGTACATGCAGAAAAGTTCATACCAAACAATTCTTCACAATCTCGTATAATTAGTATCATTGATTATCCAGTTATTTATTTATCATATGTAGTAATAATATAAATATATAGCCCATTCAGATTTCATTTTCAACGCTAATAAAAACTTTAAAAGTTGAAATATATCTAATGTCGACGGGTCCTTAGCTACTCTCTCTCTGTTTCTTGCTTAGCTTGGTCCCCTTCTATGTCATCTCAAATTAATATACCTTAATTTTCTCCCGACTTTCCCAACACTGTGCCAACTATACATATGTTAATAAAGTTTGATATGTCCCAAAACAGCCTGGCTCCTGTGTATAACATATATATACATGGGTTACCATACAAATTTAATTTAAAAGTTTTACTCAGAGCGCTAGCTAGCCGGGTATATAGAAGGTTTTTTTTTTTGGATTTAATACCTCTTTATAAGTTTTTAAATAGTAGCAATACAGCCCAATCTTTATTCATAATAAGTTTGATCATTAGTTGACTAAATATACTAGGCTAATAGGTCCACATGTTGTCTGAATGTAGGACACACTAAGAGAGATTGACTAGAACGAAGTTGTTAGCAATCCTTTGTCACCGTTCTCCAACTGTGTCAAGATGAGGTGGCACTTTTTTTATTTTCTCTTTGCTTAAAAGATGCTTTCACCTTTTTTATTTTCTCCAACCCTTCAGGTCGGATGAATTTTTTTTTTGAAAATTTTCTTTACTTATAAACTAACTTGAAAAAAAATAAAGTAGATGATATATATGGAACCGTCAGCTCAAAATATTTAATCAAACTTAACATGAATAATAGTTAAGCTGAGATTACTACAATTTGAAAACTTCTATAATAGCATTGAACAAAACAAAACTTCAGAATCCTCAAAGCTTGTAAGTCAAAACTTTTTGGAATAAGTTCACGGCTTAACCTTTTTTTTTATAAAAGCTTTAGATCAAACAAAATTCTCAAAACTTTATCTCTAATCAACCATTATATTATTTATGTCAGAATAGGTGAAGCTTAGAGAGAGAACCAATAAATGGCATAACGGAAAGCCAAGAGGAAAACGAGATGCAGAAAATTAGAAATTTTTGGTAGAAGTGATATATTATATTCCCTCTTCTTTCTTCATCATATGAGAGTTTCCATAGACAACAAAAACAATATATTCTAGTGAATATAAACCAATTTATGATAATGAAGCAAATTTGGTTTGAAAGAGGGTGTGTCCTTTGCTCTATGCATCCCAAGGAACAGTGATGGGGTGTGTGTGTGTGTGATGTTACTAGATTTTTGTTTTATTAATTAAAATGACCTCTTAAATTTGGACTTAGGAATTGGTTTGAGTAAATGTAATGATATATTTACTCAAATGGAGTATCCCAACAGAGTTCCATAAAAACCATTTTGAAATCCATAGAACCATCTAAAAATTTGTAAGCCTTTTCTTCCAACGGAATTCATTACTAGGGTGCCTTTTACATTCAAGTATTGATCGAGACTATAGAGTTAAGCTTTTCTTTGCTTGTCAAGCCTTTAATGAATAGAATGAATAATTGGTACATTAGAGTTATCCATCCTCTCCTTCTTCTACCCCTTCCTCTCAACTTCCTTAGCTTTCTTCCTTAATCAGAGAATGGTAAGTAGCTGTCAGCGTAGGATATTATGCCAAAATGAAATAATTAATTTATGATAAACAATAACCACAATAAATGTCCTGCTTATTAGAGAAGTTAGATTAAGTAACTACACAGTTGTAACTAAGTCTGTTAGTCTTGCTGAATGTCATTAGCAGGTTAGGTGCAAGTCTGTTAGTGTAACTGTGCTGGTTACGTCAGTTAGGAAAGTACCAGCTAATATCCAATGGTCACGCAAATGTACCTGTGCAATGTCCAGCATATATATATGTATGTATTCCCTATGATTAATGCCATTGTACTATTCAGCCGGCTTCACTCTTGTCTACCTCTTTCTCCCTTTCCCGTTCATTACGTTTTCCAACATGGTATCAGAGCACTCAGAATCCATGGGACAAGCTTCACAATCCTCTGACTGCACCATTCCAAATACCACACAAAGGAAGGACGTCGTCACCTTCACTCACTTTGTCTACGTAAAACTTGAAGAACACAACTATTTGTTGTGGAAGTAGCAGATTGTCACAGCGATCTGAGGACATGACCTTCATCGCTTCATCGACAGGGAACCAACACCTCCGTCCAAATATATATCTGATTAGAAAAGCAAAACTGTTAAGTTGAATCTTGGGTTTCTGGACTGGCAGCGACAGGATCAACTTCTCATGTCTTGGATGACCTGCTCCATGTCTGAAGCCATTCTCACTCGAGTTGTAGGATGCGAGACCTCCCTTCAGATCTGGGAGAAACTTCAAACGCATTACACCTCACAGACGAAAGCTAAGGTTAGACAACTCAAGACTCAGCTGAAAGCTCTTAAGAAGCATAATCTTTCAGCAAACGACTATCTCTTCAAAATCAAAGGCACTGTGGATGCCTTGGCTGCGATTGGACATCCAATCTCTGAGTCCGATCATGTAGAACACATTCTTGAAGGCCTTCCAGAGGATTACGACTCATTCGTTACTGCTATCACCACCAGAAGTGAAGCCTACACAGTAGATGAAATTGAAGCCTTGATTCTGTCACAAGAAGCTCGAATTGAGAAACATCACAACTTCACTGCTCCTGACACATCTGCTTCTGCGGTTGCGAATTTTGCACACACTAAAGGTAGAGGAAATTTTCACTCCCATGCAGGTAGGCGTGGAAGAGGAGGACGTCACAGAGGACGTACCTCTGCTGCACATGGAGATTGCTCTTTCTCTTCATCATCCTCTACCTCTTGTCAAATCTACGACAAGAAGGGACATTCAGCTGCTAGTTGCAGGTATCGCTTTGATGAGGAGTTTCAACCTCCCAGCATCTCCAATCCACAGAACAAGAAGCCTCCGAGTGCACACATTGCCACTACTGACTCTATAGTTGACCAGACTGGTACTTGGATTCAGGTGCAACTAGCCATATCACGAACAATGAGCATAACATGGTTGACAAATCAGGTAGCAAGAAACATAACTCTCTCTCAGTTGGTGATGGTTTTGACCTGTCTGTTCATTGCACCGGTCACACTTCACTGCCTTATTCACAACAAAAATCTCCACTGCACCTTAAGGACATACTGCATGTTCCTACTATTACTAAAAACCTTCTGAGCATTTATCGTCTGTGCTTAGATAACAATATTCTCATTGCATTTTTCTCCAATGTCTATGTCATCAAGGACCTGGAAACTAACCAAGAGCTGTTTCGTGATTGTAAGGCCTTTCCACTACATAAGAATAAACTTGAATTAGATCTTGGAAATGATCGACTCACACCAGCACTGGCCTCTACCCTCTTCGAGATATTCTTCATCAACTACATTCCATTGAGAATCGTAGGTCGTGCCAAGCTGGTTTGCTGACAAACATAAATGTTCCTAGTTCACATTTTGCTTTACAGTTTCATTGTAATTCTTGCTCTTTTGTTCATTCATCCAATGTTTCCTCATTTACGATTTGGCACAATAGGTTGGGACATCCCTCATCACCTATTGTCTCTCAAATAATGAAGCTATGTCATGTTCCAAATAATAAAAAGTCTTCCTTTGATTTTTGCAACTCATGTTCCTTGGGTAAATCTCACAAACAACCTTTCTCTGCTTCTACTACTAAGTACTCTAAGCCGCTGCAACTGATTCACACAGATATTTGGGGGCCAGCTCTTTCAGTGTCACGAGAGGGGTATCACTATTATATCCACTTCACAGATGCCTATAGTAGGCACACCTGGTTCTATCCACTGCATCACAAGTCAGATGCCTTCTCTGTGTTCCTTCAATTCAAAGCAATGGTTGAACTGCTATTGAACTGCAAGATTATGTCTGTCCAGTTTGATTATGGTGCTGAGTTTCTCAAAATAGGTAAATTTCTGAAAGAGCAGGGGATTCTCTATCGTCTGAGCTGCCCATACACACATGAGCATAATGGGGTTGCTGAAAGGAAACATAGAACATTTACTGAGACAGGCCTTACCCTACTAGCTAATGCTTCCTTACCTCTTTCTCTCTAGGCTGATGCTTTTCATACAGCTTGGTATCTGGGCAACAGGCTACCATCCAAAGCTCTTGATGGTGCTACACCTTTCTTCAAACTGTTTGGCCATAACCTTAGTTACAAGCATCTCGCTCCTTTGGGTGCTTGTGTTTTCCACACACCTGTCGCTACAATAAACATAAGCTGGCTTATAGGTCTGTGGCTTGTATTTTTCTTGGCTATAGCTCTTCCCACAAAGGTTACAGATGTTAGGATCCTCTTGGACGCTTGTATGTCTCTAGGGATGTTATTTTCAATGAGTGTGAATTTCCCTATACCAGGCTGACTCAACACCTTCATCCACCACCTTCTGCCTTACCCCCTTGATTGCCCTCTGCTAATCCTCCTATACTTCCCTCTCATACTATTGCACCCTCTCACAGTGACCCTCCTACCCCATCTCCACTTGCTCCCCTCCCTTCATGTACCTTACCTCCATTAGCTGCTGTCGGCCCTGGCCTGGAGCATGATACTTGTTCCGCTACTGGAAATGTTTCGCCTGTCTCCTCTTCTCCTGTGTTTCCCTTTGTCCCACATGAGCCACCCAGGATTATCACTCGTGCCATGAATGGAATCTTCAAACCTAAGGTTCTTACTGTCACTTCCTCAAATAATGAACCTACTACTGTTGCTGAGGCCCTTCAATCACCTGCCTGGAAGTAAGCCATGAATGAAGAATATAATGCCCTTCTGAAGAATGGCACCTGGCACTTGGTCCTTTTACCCTCAATAGGAGGGTCATAGGATGCAAATGGGTCTTCAAGAAAAAGACATTCCCGGATGGCTCTTGGAGAAATAAGGCCAGATTAGTAGCCAAGGTTTTCCATCAACAAGAAAGATTTGATTTCAAGGAGACATTTAGCCCAGTTATAAAGCCTATCACCATTCGCATTATTTTGTCTCTTGCTGTAGCATATCACTAGACCATAAGGCAAATTGATGTTAACAATGAATTCCTTAATGGCATTTTACATGATGAAGTCTACATGTCTCAACCTCCAGGCTTTGTACAGGGGGATAAGTCTCTGGTTTGCAGATTGGATAAAGCATTATATGGCCTTAAACAAGCTCCTCGGGCTTGGTTTGAAAGACTTGGCACTACTCTGAGGGAATTGGTTTTGTTAATAGCAAGTGCGATCAGTCTATCTTCATCCGCATCACCAAGCTAGAGGTTACCTATGTCTTGGTATATGTGGATGGCATCATTCTCACAGGCTCCTCTCCTACTGCTGTGTCAAAGTTGATTGCAGGCTTAAATGCTAAATTTCCTCTCAAGGACCTTGGTAATTTGCATTGCTTCTTAGGGATAGAAGTCAAAGCACTCCAATATGGCTTATTCTTTCTTTCTCAGTCCAAGTATATCAGTAGTCTTCTGACAAAGGCTGGATTTTCTAAGGCTGGGGTGGCTAATACTCATATGACTTCAGGTCTATCTCTCACCAAAACAGGCACAGGTCCCATGTCTGATGCCTCTTTCTACAGGACAGTTGTTGGCTCCCTCCAATATGCCACTATTACTCATCCTGAGATCAGTTTTGCAGTTAACAAGGTGTGTCAATTTATGCAATCCCCCTGTCAAGATCACTGGAGGGCAATGAAAAGAATTCTTCGATACTTTGCCAGCTCTCATACTCATGGTTTGCTTATTCGACCCTCCACTAGCTAGTCTGTTGTGGCCTTTTGTGATGCTGACTGGGCTACTGATAAAGATGATAGGAAGAGCACTACAGGTTATTGTATCTACTTTGGTAGCAACTTGGTCTCCTGGTCATCCAAGAAGCATACCACAGTGTCCAGATCCAGCACTGAAGCTGAGTACAGGAGCACGGCATCTACAGTCGCTGAGGTTCTTTGGATTAATTCTCTCTTAAGTGAGCTATGGATAAAGCTCCATCAAGCTCCTCATATCCTTTGTGATAATCTGAGCACTATTATTATGATAGCCAATCCAATCCTACATGCTAGAACCAAGCACCTGGAGCTGGATCTTCATTTTGTTCATGAACGTGCCATTCGAAAGGAGATCAGTGTCCATCACATTCCTGCTATCAAACAAGTTGCTGATGGCTTCACCAAAGCTATATCCAGTCGGTGTTTTTCCTTATTCAAACAGCGGCTAGGTGTTAGAGATGTCCCCTGATTTGAAGGGGCATATTAGAGAAGTTAGTCTAAGTAACTACACAGTTGTAACCGAGTATGTTAGTCTTGCTGAATGTCATTAGCAGGTTAGATGCAAGTCTATTAGTGTAACTGTGCTGGTTACGTTAGTTAGGAAAGTGCCAGCTAATATCCAATGGTCACACAAATGTATTTGTGCAATGTCTAGCATATATATATATATGTATGTATACCCTGTGATTAATGCCATTGTACTATTCAGCCTGCTTCACTCCTATCTACCTCTTTCTCCCTTTCCCATTCATTACGTTTTCCAACACTGCTAAGCAGAGAAAATCATAAATCAATTAATATCAAGTGTACTGCGTATACATAATATCATCATATAATCATAATGTACAATTAGTCAGTTAATTACATTGGCTTCGTTTGGAAATCCGTTGAGAAAACGGACACAGATTCCGAGGTACTTTATGTGAGAGGAATTTTGTCTCGGCTTTGGACGAAAGAGTGTCCACGTTTTCATCCTCATCTTCACACACATAATATCAATTAAATAGTCGTTGGTACACTTTAATTCATGTTTATGGAAAGGCTGGGACACTTTCATTAATGTTTATGGAAAGGCCGATACATATGTTGGCTCTTTATATATACTCACAATATACATATGCTCTCTCTCACTTATACCCTACTTGGTACTATGTTAATTACTTGTTCTTTTGCTTGCGATAGCAAGGTATCTTCAGAATTAAAACATACCCTTTATGACCTATCTGCTTACTGGTTTTTGCCATTATTGTCACAGTTCTCTCCACCCATAGGAGCTCTCTTTCTATTGAAGCCATCTTAAGTCACTTACTCACATTTAAGGAACGTTTCTCTCACCAAAACTCTTGTTTCTCTTCCGATTGAAATTTTGGCTAATGCAGCTTACCAAAATTTGACAGGCTCTTTTTT
>JANTPZ010137204.1:0-13273 GCA_025593235.1 Vachellia pachyceras
TAATATATATATATATAATATTATTTTATTTTATTATTTAAAAGAAAAAGAAGAAAAAAAAAAAAGGAAAACCCTAACCCTACCTCTATATAAACTACCTATCCTTCACCCTAACCCTAAACTCAGTCGCTACAGTAACTTACAGTGCGCAGCTGCAATATCAGGTTCTCTCCTCTTACTCTCAGCCCTCTTCTGTCAATATCTTATCTACTATTCACTCGTACCTACTCTTCTTTTTCTTTTCTCTTAGCCATTTAGCGACAGATTTTCCGTTGCTAAATCGCATTTTTCTAGTAGTGTGATGACCGTTAATGCTGAGTGCCGGAGACATTCTTTGTTATGCCCATACCTGTTTAATAGGTAAACTAAAATGCATTTATGAGAGCAGGTATATTTCAAAATATGCAAGCATGAAAACGGAAAGCTTCGGTAGATGATAGGCTAGCTGTGTCAGAAGCTTTATCAGAAAATAAGGAACTCGAGTTTTCAATATCTCATGACTCGAGTTCTTTTTTATGAGTTCTGAGCAATTTGAAAAGTTAATGTAATGAAACTTCAAGTTTTCTTAATTCAAGACTCGAGTTTAGAAAACTCTAATTTGGAAACTCGATTTTATAATGAAAGTTTCATAATGTAGTTTTAGAACTTTTATTCGGAAACTCGAGTTCAGAATGCAAGTTATGAAATCATGTTGTGAAACTTGAGTCTTGAATAAGCATGACTCGAGTTTTATAAAAAAAGTTGGTCAATCTGTTGAGAAAAGCACGAAACTTGAGTTTTATATATCATGGAACTCGAGTTGTTAAAACTCTAATGTCAAAACTTCCAGTTTGCAATTCAAGTTCTGTAAAACAGTTGTGAAACTCGAGCTGTGAAGTTTTGGAACTCGAGTTTTGATGCAGCAAGGTCTTTCAAAGTGTTCAAAAAGCTTGAAACTCGAGTTGTGTTGTCTTGGAACTCGGGTTGTCACAACTTGAAGCAGGAAACTGGAGTTTTACTTCATGCTTTGAAGTTGCACAGATCACAGTTCAGCTTTCAGCACATGTCTCAACTTGCAACGGTCATAACTCTCAATTCAAATCCAAACCTTGTAAATAATATATCAATGGAAATCCCTGTAAGTCAAATTTCACATGAAACAAGAATGAGTCCAAATTCTGTTATATAAAGAAAGTTATGGTAGAAACAATAAGCAAAGGTCAGTGATAAAACGTTAAAATCGACCACCAACTTTCGAAAATTATATCTCCTTCATATTAAATGCTTTGATTCTGGTTTTGGTGTCTATGAATCGCATTTTGAGTTTAGTTTCATACAAAATTAGTTTCACATCAATCGGACTTGTGGTTTGGGAGATATGATCAAAATACTAGACATATATCGAGTTGACAGAAAACAGAGGAGTCGAAACTCGAGTTCTGATAACTTCAAAACTCGAGTTGAGTCCAGAAGGCTGAAACTCGAGTTTTGATGACCCAGAACTTGAGTTTTGACACTGAGAAGTTGAAAATCGAGTTTTTGATGACCAAGAACTCGAGTTTTGGCACTTCTTCTTCCTGGAACTCAATTTTTGCTTCAGGAAGCTCCAGAAACTTATCAAACACGATTTTTATCTTCAAGAAATAGTTTTGAGCATCCAAATAAAGTTTAGATGAATGGTAACTCAATGAAAGATGATATAACATCTATTTAAAAACCTTTTAACATTCAAATTGAGTTATTTAACCACAACATCTTTCAATTAAAAAGAATGCTCAAATAAAAGTAGTAAATCAATATGGATTATAAAAACTTTGTCAAATCAATATGGATTATGAAAACTTTTTGCTTTATTATATTTGATATCATCAAAACTAATCATATCTGACAAGGTTGACATTGTCCCCTTTGTAAATATGCTCTCCATATCTTATCTTGATCATTGTGATGATATGCTGAAATTTTTCTCCATTTTCCTGGGTCTGATGGTAAATCTTCTAAATTAATCTCATCTTGTTGGAAATTTGATTCATTGTGCGTAGATAAAGATTGGTGCTCTTGAGATGGTAATTTTCTCTTAAAAAACTTTTCCATTTCCTAAATAAAGAATCAAAATAATTAGATTATTTCATTATATGAATGTACAAATAAATAAATTAGAACTACAAATAATTTGGGATAAATGATTTGTTTAACATAATAGCATTTGCTAGGATTAGAAAATTATGTTATAAAAGAAAGAGTGATTTGGGAATTGGGACCACATTTTAATATTATATGCTTAGCAACTCATAAAAAGTAATCACACAAGACTAAAGGGAAGACCACGGTCCACTAATTGAAAAAGCAATTTGTGGAAAAGGGAAAATTCAAAACAAAAAAGGACAAAATCAATCTGGTTACTTTGGTTGAAATTGACACAAAATCAATTCACACAAAAACCAATCAGAAAAGGACAAAACAAAAAAGCAATTCAAAAGTTTAGGCCAAAAGGGAAAATTGAAAAAGCAATCTATGGAAAAAGAAGAGAAGCAGCCACTACGCAGTCCACCAGTAAATGAAGAGAAGCAGATCCACTCGGCACATCTGGAAACTGGAAACTTATATATCAATGGTAGACAGAACAGAAACGGAGGAGTATACTCACAGTAACAGAGAAGCAAATATGGAATCCTCAAGGAGAAGCAAATATGGAATCATCAAGCTTGAAGAGAAGCAGCTATGCAACCAAACACAACATGGCGCAACGGACAGCGGACGGTGTCGACGAGGATGACTGGACGGTGGATTAACGGCTGATACATACAACTTCACAAATCCAAGGGTTTCAGCTGAACGACTGGAGGGTGGGTTATTCCTTTTCTTTTTTGGCATTTTCTATTTGAAATTTTAGATACCCTTTTGCCCCTCAATTGCAGCACTTCCTTCCCTCTATGTCCTCATAAGAAAATTTTTGTAAATTGGGCTTATTTTTTTTGCATATTTTAAAAAGATTTTGGGTTAAAATTTAGTGGGTTAAAGATAAGTGAAATTTATTGTTAATATATTTTAAGAAGAATTTGAGTAAAAATTTAGTGGGTTCAAAATTAACAAATGAGTGAGTGGAAAATAAATTACATAGTACTAATATATACCTAATTTTATGGAAGTCAGGGGGTGCGGTTGCACCCGGTGAAACCAATATAGGTCTGCCCTTGAGCACGAGTTAAAAATTCGTCTAACGGTTGACTATTTAAGTATTAAATTTGAATGATATTATTTTTGTTTCAATACTTTTGGATGATATTAAGCTAAAAAATTTGGAAGCTCACAGATTCTTTATAAATGTATTTGGACCAAAAAACCGAGACCCTAATTTAAATAATTGTGCAGTTAAAGTACAATTTTTTATAAGTTTTTGCTCATAAACAATGTTTCCCCGAGAATTTTTTTTAGGTTCAATATCATGTCCGAAGTTTGAAATTAGGGTTCAGGGTCATTTTCACCTCAGAAGTTTTCTCGATTTATCATTAGGTACTTTGAAGTTTTCTTGGTCTAAATGTCTCCTCGAAAGTGAAGATTTTGTATCAATGTCTTTGCTATTTGGATGGAGCACTAACTGTAGTGTTACATAGGATTTCTTGCAAGTTGGCTTCCAGGTTAGAGGTAGAACAACCCTTTACCATTTAATAACACTTGTAGTGACTAGGTTATGTTTACCTAAAGGCTGCCATTCAAACCCATAAACCACCCACTAACAACCCACAGTGGAGGAAGAGGAAAGGGTGGCATTGGAGACAAGGATAACATTGTCACAGCCATTGGGGAGGTAGTCATGGAGGAAGAGGCTAAGGGTGGCATGGAGGAAGTCGTAGAGGAAGAGAGGGAAGAAAGGAAGAGAATAAGGATGGACTGAAGAAGAATAGAAGTGACTCTGTAGTTTGTTCACAAAAAAAAAAGTGACAGCAACAGAGGAGGCGTGGAGGGGAAGCAACTTGTCATAACAAAGGAGGAGTGGAGTGCAAAGTGACAGCTTTTATCTCTCTTCCCTGTTATTACGAGAAAATGCAACAATGGCTTTGCTTCATTTTTTTTAAAATGGAAATAATGAAACAATTAATTATTATTCATATATATAAATATACTAAAAAAGCAAAAATATTTTTTACTATTTACAAGTACATAGTAAGATCACTTAAGAAAATTCATAACATAGTATGTGCTTTGCACTATTTCTCATACAAAAATAATTACTACTTATTTTTCTAATTACAATCTTGTTCATAAGAGAATTTAATAAGTGCTATATTTATGTAAATATTATTTATATAGTTAAATTATGTATATTTTAATTAAACTATATTTTGATATAACAAATTTAACCTCGATCTAATCCACTAACACTTGAACCACTGTCTCTATCGATTCATTATCCAGTCCGTTTTTTAAACTTTGGGTACAGAGCACGAATAGCGTGTTGGCATGAAATTCTAGTTAAATATCATACCATGCAAGTGCATTGCTTTCTATTGTTAAACACATTATGCCTATCATCTCTATTTGTAACCTCATATCCATCATCCTGTTGAAAAAATTCTACATCCCATAGACAAATGTTTATTTTCCTTAAACAAAGGGATACACCTAAGGCTAAAGTTACCCCTCCATTTAGCAACATTCTTTCCATCTTTAGCTCACTTACCCATTAATTCACCCTAATACCATCAACCATACAAATTATAGGCATAATGAAACATCCTTTTCCATAACCCAATAAAATCCTCATTTACTTTAATTTTACAAATAAAATCAATTTCAAGATATGCCCAATACCATTTGAAAAATCAAACTATATCATCCACAATAAATTCTTCTCACTTAGGGAAAAATGGTTATCAACCTAATCCCCATCCATGTGGCATATGGCACTCATAATTTGAAATCAACAAATAGGTGGCAATACATCATCAAAATGAGCAAAAAAGTAAAAAGAGTATGCATAACCTGAAATTATGGCAGTATATACATCTCCAACATTAATTGTGTAATACATGTTATGTATAATCTGGATTCATATATGAACATGATCTAGGATATATGAATATGTATGTTTATGAAGGGTTCAGTTTTATGAGATGTGTATGTGATTCTAGATATATGTATAATCTAAAGCATATATGAATATGTTTCTGCATATGCATGTTCTTTTCCCATGGAGAATATGAATTTCATATACATATGATGTATACACAGGTGAATAATATGTTTTCATGTGAATCTATTCATGTGTTTTAACGTGTTTTGGTCACGGGTTCATATGGACCTTTTTATGTGTTTTCATTGGATCCAGAAGAGTTTTGGATATCAATAAAACTGGGTTTAAAATATGTTTTCATGTGTTTTAGCGGGATTGCTGTGACTAACTCTGTGTATCGTGATATAACCTGAACATAATAAGAAATGTTTACATTGTATAAATTATTGCTTGTTGTGATTTGCTTTTGATTGTATGTATAGGTATGGTGAACAACATGGCTTTAGTTTCACAAAGGGTTGTAAGATTCAAATACGGCCTACATGTCATGCCTTCCTCTAAATATTCTTCATGTACATTCTCTTCTCATCTTACTCCCCTCATATGTTCAAACGAGGTTTCTCTCAATGTAATCTTTTATCATTTCTAGGAGTCCTCTCATTGGCTTCAGAGGGTTTTAGGTTAGGCAAGCTATATTGTCTCACGTTTATTGTGTGTTTCTAATTAGATCATCACATGATAATTTACTGCTTGAAAATGTTCTTTTGTATGAGATACAATAAGAAAACAAATATGAATAAGATTAATCCATTAAACCCTCCAAGCGAAATCTTAAGCCGTAATGCTATCAATTAATGAATAATTGTCAAAACATCATTGCTCAGTTGTATATTCCACCAAAGTGGATGCATTTGAGTCATCTTGTGAGGTAATGGTGCTACTCACATAGTTCATTATTGTCTTAACTTAATTAAGATTATTAAAACGGTTTTGGATCTTAAGGCATTAGATGTGATTAAACATGGCGAGTCATATGATGATCAAATCCCATATGATGTAATTGGTAAAAGGTTACCTACATAAATACTTAGATTTAATGTCTTACCAAAGTGGAGTAAAATTTTAGTCAAATATGAGTCTTAACCTACTAATTATATTGAGGGTTGTTAATTTAGTGGGAGATTATTGATATGCTTTATGTGTTTTACATTGTAGAATCATGTCAACTAGTAATACCGCTACACTATCACTACGTTCGATCTTTGAGAATGACAAACTCAATGGGCTGAATTTTCTTGATTCGTTCAAGAACTTGAGAATTGTTCTCAAACACGAAAGAAAAGCTTATGTCCTTTATAACCCATTATTGATGAGCTTGCAGCCAATTTTAAAGAGCTTAGAGAGATGCTTATACGAAGCATAAGTATGACTCTATGGATGTAGGATGCCTAATGCTTACCACCATGGTTCCAGAGATCCAAAAGGATTTGGAACACATGGAGTCTTATGAGATGATTGTTCATCGTAAGAAAATGTTCCAACAGCAGGCAAGGCAAGAGAGGAATGAGACCATTAAGACCTTGCATTCCTGTAAGATGGCTGAGGATGCATCAGTTAACACTCATGTGTTGAAAATTAAATGCTACACTAATCACCTTGAGAGGCTTGGATTTTCCATGAACCAGGAGTTAGCTATAGATTTGATCTTGAACTCATTCCTTGACAGTTATGACCAATATGTCATGAACTACAATATGAACAACATGGAGAAATCAATTTATGAATTGCATGGGATGCTTAAAATAGCTGAACAGAGCATTAAGAAGAAGCTTAGCAATGGTTTGATGGTTTAGAAAGGGAAATGTATAAAAAGGAAAGGCAAGGTAATGGAAAAGGTAATGGTTCGATTGGTAAGATCAAAGGGCCAAACAAGCCTAAAACTAAATCCAAGCCTAAGAAGGCAAAGCCTTAAAAAGAGAAAGTGTGCATCTTTTATAATGAACCTGGTCATTGGAAGATGAATTGCAAACTCTATCTTGAAGATATGAAAAAGAAAAGAAATTATAGCAGGGATATCTCTTCAGGTATTTATGTTATAGATATTCATTTTTCTACTTCCTCTACATGGGTATTAGATACTCATATGGTTCTCACATCTGTACAAATGTACATAATCTCAAGAATAGTAGAAAGCTGAAGAAAGGAGAAATGGATCTACGTGTTGGAAATAGAGTAAGAGTTGCAACTTTAGCTATAGGCACTTATGAATTGTTATGCCCTATGGGCTTTTGTTAGTTTTGAACAATTGCTTTTATATTCTTACTTTGAGTAGTAACATTATTTCTCTTTCTTATTTGGATAAGGGAAGTTATATTTCCATTACCAGGAATGGTAAATGTTCTATTTATAGTAATTTTTGTATGCTGATGGTGATATGCATGTCGATCATTACCTTTTAAATTTAGAACATCCTAATAAAGGAAATATCTATAAAATAACTGCTAAAAGGATTAAATCAAATGATTTGAATCCATCCTACCTATGGCACTATCATCTAGGCCATATAAATGGGAAACTCATTTCTAAACTCCATCAAGATGGTTTGCTTAGCTAATTTGAGTTTCAATCAATTGACACATGTGAATCTTGTTTATTGGGAAAGATAACTAAGACGCCTTTTACTAGGCATAGTGAAAGGGCCGCATATTTATTGGACCTCATATATACAGATGTCTATGGACCACTAGATACACCTACCAGAGGAGGTTAAATATACTTCATTACCTTTATAAATGATTTCAGTAGGTATAGTTACGTCTATCTAATGAAACATAAATATGAATCTTTTGAAATGTTCAAAGTATTCAAAATTGAAGTGCAAAATCAACTTGATAAGACAATTAAAACACTTCGATTTGATCAAGAAGGTGAATATTTGAGCTAAGAGTTCGTTGACCATCTTAGGAGTTGTGGGATAATCTCACAACTCACTCCTCCAAGAACACCATAATGGGATAGAGTTTCTGAAAGGAGGAACTGAACTCTATTAGATATGGTTTGATCTATGATTAGTCAAATAGATCTTCCACCTTCCTTTTGGGGCCATGCACTAGAAACAGCTGTGTTCACACTAAATCGAATTCCATCAAAGGTAGTTGAAAAGACATCATATGAGATATGGACTGAGAGGAAATCTAGCTTATCTTTTCTTAAGATTTGGGGATGTGAGGTCTATGTTAAACAGTAGACCTCTGATAAATTATCGAACAGATCATCCAAATGCCTTTTTGCAGGGTATCCCAAGGAAACAAAGTGATACTATATTTATAATCTCACTGAATACAAAGTATTTGTTGTTTGAAACGGGGTCTTTCTAGAAAGAGAATTCATCTCTAAAAGAACCAGTGGGAGCAAGATGCACCTCAAAGATGTTCGAGAATCTCAAGACAGGACATAACCATAGGTGGAAACTAGAGAAGATTCACAACATGTTGTTGAGCCTCCTCAAGTAACACAAATACTACAAAGGTCTGATAGGACACGACTATAGCCTCAAAGATATGGATTTTTGGTTATTGGAAGTCATGATGTCTTGCTCATTGAACACAATGAGCCAACCACTATCAAAAGGCCATAGTAGGGTCAAACTATGACAAATGACTTAATGCCATGATGTCTGAAATGCAATCCATGTACGGCAATCATATGTGGACCTTGGTTGACCCACTTGAAGGTGTAAAAATCATTGATTGTAAGTGGGTTTTCAAAGAGAAAATTGATATGGATGGCAAAGTAAATGTCTTCAAGGCATGACTGGTTGCAAAAGGATTCACTCAAACTCATGGTGTAGACTATGATGAAACCATTTCCCCAATTGCCACAGCCAAGTCAATCATAATACTTCTTGCTATTGTAGCTGTTATGACTATGAAATATGACAAATAGACGTTAAGATAATTATCATTAATGGAAAGCTCCTTGAGGATGTGTACATGACACAACCGGAAGGTTTTGTTTGTCAAGAGGACTCTGGTAAAATATTCAAGCTTCAACAATCCATTTATAGATTGAAGCAAGCATCACGGAGTTAGAATAATCATTTTGATGAAGTAGTCAAAGAGTTTGAATTCATTCAAAATATAGATAAACCTTGTGTTTACAAGAAGGTTAGTAGGAGCACAGTTGTGTTCTTAGTACTTTATGTAGATGACATATTACTCATTGGGAATGACATTTCTACCTTGTAGATGTCAAGTCTTAGTTAGGAAAGTATTTTTTTAATGAAGGACTTGGGTGAAGCCACTTACATCCTAGGGATTAGGATCTATAGAGATAGATACAAGAGGCTTATAAGCTTGAGTCTGAGTACATATATAGACAATATACTGCATAGGTTCAATAAGCAGAACTCAAAAAGGGGCTAAATACCCATATCTCATGGCATCCTTCTCTTCAAGGGTATATGTCCTAAAACACCGGATCAAAGAGATCGCATGAGTAAGGTTCCATATGCATTGGCTATTGGATC
Source organism: Vachellia pachyceras (assembly GCA_025593235.1). Taxonomy (NCBI): domain Eukaryota; kingdom Viridiplantae; phylum Streptophyta; class Magnoliopsida; order Fabales; family Fabaceae; genus Vachellia; species Vachellia pachyceras. The sequence goes on from JANTPZ010137204.1 coordinate 9,522, forward strand.
CATCATGTATGTCATGTTATGTACTTGACCGGATATCTCGTTTGCCTTAAGTATGACTAGAAGATATCAGCAAGATCTTGGTGAAGATCATTGGACTGCTGTTAAAAATATCCTAATGTACTTGAGAAGGACTAATGACTTATTCTTAGTATATGGTGGTTTGGATTATCAACTTTATGTATCTCGTTACATAGATGTGAGTTTCCAAACTGACCAAGATGATCTTAGATCGCAGTCAGGATACATGTTCCTATTTAATGGTCGTGTGGTAAGCTAGAAGAGCTTTTAGCAGAGCACTGTAGCTGATTCTGTAACAGAAGCCGAGTATATAGTAGCATCGGATGCAGTTAAAGAAGCCATTTAGATTAGAAAATTTATTAATGAACTAGGGGTGGTCCTTACCATCTCAAATCTAATAGATTTGTTTTGTAACAATAGTGGTGCTATTGCACAAGCAAAGTAGCCTATGTCACACCAAAGGACCAAGCATATAGTCAGGCGATTTCACCTTATCAGAGAAATTAATGATAAAGGTAATACCAAAATATGCAAAGTACCTGGAGAAGACAATATTGTTGATCCTCTTACCAAACCGCTTGCACAAGCAAAACATAAGGGTTATGTTAGGACAATGAGAATTAGGCAAAATAATAATTATACTTATGCAAGTAGGAGGATGTAGGAAATTATGCCCAAGAGGCCAATCATTATACCTTTGACATTATTGATTTTAATATATTTACTCCTTTTTTGTCATAACTTTTGTATATTTATTATAATAATTACATCCATGTGCAAATTATGAAGATTGTCCTAAATGTCCCTGGTCGATTATCTATTTGGGAGCAAAGATGAAATAAGACCCGTATAACTTTGATAAAGTATGGAGATACGATTCGAAGTTTTAAGCACTTGTAAAAATATAAGGTGCTGGACCGACCTGTTATGAAAAAGCTGTATTGATTATGTCATAAGCTTATCTCATGTGTAATCATGTTACAACACCCTTTGACCTGAGATCATCATAAATTCCTATATGAGAGTCATTGAGTTTTGACTTAGTCAAAAGTCACCTTTGATCGATTGATCGAATGATGATAAATGATATAATCGGGTTTAGGGGGTTTTCATGTGGAGGAGTGTGAATGATCAAGATGGAATTTGTCCCTCGCGTTAGTAGAGAGATATTACTAGGCCCCTTGATGAGTGAGTTTGACAAATGTATGTTGTTTCTCCTCTCCCAGCGGCGTCGTCTTGTGCATGAATTAATCAGGAGGCATGTGAATAAATGGCGTAGGCGGCGTGTTTCATGAATCTCCAAGACGACGTCTCTCGTGCTTTGTGTTTGCCGCCACTTTAATGGTCTCCAGCCCTAGAAAATAAATGGGTTATGTATAAATGGGCTTCAAGTGAATGAATTCGCTCTAAGAGGCTTCAATGAATGGTTGCATCAATTGGGGCTTCTAGGTTGCCCAATGAATTGAATGGGTGGATGATTAATTAAACTTCCAGTAGCATCATAGTAATTTAATCTAAAATAATAAAAATAAAATAAAATAAGTGGATTTATGAATTTGGTCCTTTTCTACCATTAATAATTTTTTTATTTTTTGATTCAAATTTCTTTCAAGGGTACCTTTAATTTCATGTAATTTTGTTATTGATAATTAATGCAATTAAAGTCAATAAAAGCCCAAGAATAGCACCAAAATCCTCTAAAATGCTACAAATCCAATTGATAAAATCCAATTATTTCAGTTCCCCAACACTTTTCCTTTTACACTCCTGGACAAAATTATGTTAAGTCAAGAGCCGAAAATAAAAGTGAACCAGCAAATGCAAACATTAAGAATAACAATTGGTAACCATGACTTATTAATTAACCCCAATCCATGCTCATGCCATATGTTAAAAGAACCAAGCAATAATGCAAACATTAACAAAGAATGAATGCAACTAAGAAACCTCACAAGGTTAAGTGTTTGCACTCAATTCTCTCAATAGGGTATTTTCACTCAATCATCCATCAAACCAAACTCTACCATATGCTTGCAATGGTTCTAGGCTCTCTACTGCTAATAACAATGGTACAAATAAATCAATAGGTTTTTCATTAGGTTGTAATATTGGAAAGGTCAATAAATGAGATGGTGGGTAAACAAATGGATGGATACAAGTGAAGTATCATGAATAGCATATGAACCCAAGTACATGCATAAATGATGGAACAAAAACACGATAGTATCACCAAACACTTGCACATATTACTAAGTAAATGCATATGGACATTTCACTCTTTTTTTGCTAATTTGATCTCAATGATCATTTATTCTTTATTTGCCTTATTCTATTCTTTTTCCTTTTTTCCTTGTTGTTTTTTGTTTCCACTTTCTCTTCTTTTTTCTCTCCCTCTTTTTATTTGTATTTTTCTTCTTCTCTTTCTTTTTTCCCTTTTTGTATAGCATTGCATAAAGAAATTTGAAAATGTCTGTAAATGTCCATTGATGCGAGTCTTGTCTTGAGAAGTAACACAATGTACTTGAGCTTAGAATGTAATGAAACAATGGTTTGTAAAATGAAAATGATGGGCTCAAAAGAGTTAAACAACGGGAAATCATGTTAGGGTTGATCTAGCTAATGAAATGAATGCCTAAATCATTTCTATCATGCCAATACAAGTGCAATCTCAAGCAAGAACTAGGACAAGTTCTAGAGAGTAATGGAGTAGGGGTGTATCTCTCATATGAAATGAACAAATAGGTCCAAAATCCTTCCATCAAGGCTGTGTTTCCTAATTACATTCATCAATCATAATAAAAACATCAATCTTCAGACTTAATGCATATGACATTAACACTTCTTTTCAACAAGCTCTAAGTTACAATTAACCAAATTGTAATTGAGAGACTAAACATTTGCCAATTCATCACAAAATATAGTTCTCAAGGCTCAAAATGTGCATTTTACTAACCAAATAAGTCCAATTTTTTTCCTTCAATTTTTCCCAAACTAATCAAGAGAGTTCTCTCACACAACAATAACTCACTCCCCCACACTTATCTCTTATATTGTCCTCAATGTAAGCCCTAACTCGATCATAATAAACAATGAAGCTTGAAACAGTAATAAGAGAACAATGTGAAGAAGGAATCACAACTACATCCTAAACACACAGAACAATGCAAAAACAGGACAAATACAAGACACAACATAGCTAACTTTCCTACTAGTGATACCCTCCCCACACTTGCACCTAACTATATCAGCAAATAGATATCACCAGCAATGCAACAAGAAGTAAAGGAGTAGGGTGGAAAGGAACAACCGTGTGATCAGGGGTTCTTTGTTCTTTGTGGTAGAGCTTGTGGATATTGAAATAATATGATGCAACTCTTGATCTGCTTTATTGATTGAAGGAGTTGTACATTTATAGAAGGGAGAAACCCTAACTGAATACTGGAATTCCTATATCCTAGGTAACAATAATTGTTATATCCTAGGTAACAATAATTCATATATCCTAGGTAACAATATTTCAAATTTTGAATTAAATAACTGAATACATAATTAATAAATACTGAATTATATATTAAGCTAGAAAGCCCAATAAAGTAGGCCTTTTTCAACACTCCCCCTCAAGCTGGTGAATAGATATTGATCATTTCCAGATTGCTTCTAAGGCCTTCAAATTTTCCTTGAGTGAACGACTTGGTCATGATGTCAGCTGCTTGTTTTTCTGATGAAATATGTGA